>CAUYPK010118351.1:0-25504 GCA_963574355.1 Loris lydekkerianus
GGATTGGTGAGAATACACTTGTGGTGCATCTTACAATGATATATGTGAAACTCAGTAAATGTGGAATGTAAATATCTTAACACAATAACTGTGAAATTGCCAGGAAGGCTATGTTAACCAGTGTGATATAAACGTGTCAACCAGTCTGTGAAACTAGTGTATGATGCCCCAGGATCATATCAATGTACACAGCTATGATTTAATAAAAAATAAATAAATATAAAAAAGAAAAAGAAATATAGAGAATAAATATCTATTAAAGTATCTGAATATTTGTTTGGAGAATATACATTTACAGAAAAATTCTATCCTTATACATTATGTTTACATGTTATAAAAAATAGTAATTTTCTGTTCCTTTACAATTTTGACTACCGAAAGTTCTAGAACATATGGGGGAAAGTAATCTTATGTTATTCATTTTAAGTATGTATGTGCTAACAAAATGCTACTGCTGAAACATGCTTCTCCACTGATTTTCACTCATATCCAGCTACTGTGTAACAGCAGCAGGGGCAAACCTAGACTCAAAAAAAAAAACACACATAATTTGGAAAGGAGAAGTAGAAATGTGCATTAAAAGCAATAATCTGTCATACGATATGTGTAAAATAAATACATCTTTCACGGTTGGGGAAGATCCACCTTTCAAACAATACTCCTTTGCAGGTACTTAAAATACCAAAGGAAACAGGGGATCATAAGAAGCTGCCTGTGCTCACCCTGTAGTCATCCACAAGGCCTTTTGCACTTTCCTTAAAAACAGTTAATGAAGAAAAACCTGAAAAAAAAAAAAATCTAGCAGTACCCACCGTCATGAATTTAGAAATCAGTTGTATTTAATCAAAGAAATCTGACAAGCTGTGCTTAATATTTAACCCAGGATGATCTCCACTCACTGCACTCCACTGTATCTCCACTGGCTCACAGTGAGAGTTTTCAGGGAAGGATGTATTTGTGGAGAGAAGCTGATATACTTTGGGATGACTATCCCAAAGAATCTTATCTGGAGCTTGTGGATACTGCTATGAACTAAATAAATAAATACGTGTGCCCTGCCAAAGATGATATGTTGAAATCCTAACTCCTAAAATAATGGTTTCAAAAGGTAGGGATGTTAGTATACAATTTAGTTATGAAGTTAGAGCCTCATGAACGGAATTAGTGCCCTTATAAAAGGTATCCTATGGAGCCCTCTTGCCTCCTTGTTCACCATGTAAGGACTCAGTAAGAAGACAGCTTCATAAAGCAGAAGTGAGCCCTCTCCAGACACTGAATTCTGGTTCCTTGAACTTGGACTTCCCAGCTTCCAGGACTGTGAGAAATGTTTATTGTTTAAGCTGCCCAGCCTATGGTACATGATATGTTATATAGTAGCCCACACTAACTAAAACAGATGCTAGTTATCCCCATTTTGTATTAGATCATGTAAAAAGCCTAATTCCCATTCCTGTTCAAATAGCTCCAGAAATTGTGACCATCCCTTCCAAAACAAACAAAATAAACCTGATTCTTTCAGTCTACCTAGTATTTCTAAAGAAACGTTTAAAAATGAGAGAACTGAACTGCTCTTTAAATCATGTGTCTGTTGTTTATTGTCACTGAAAACAAATGGACTCCTTTTACCAGAGATGAAACTGGGGCACAGAGAGACTTCTTTCTTTGCTTTGCTTTCAATACCAATTTGCTTTAACTGCTGAACTGTTCTGCTCACCTTAAAGAACAGGGGAAGCAGGTTTTATAGACTCGGGCTATCCTTTATGCACATTTACAGACACAGTCTAAGATGCAACTAGAAATCCCACACTTTGGAAAATAACTTAGATTTACAGAATTTGGCTATTTATAAGTCTTTCGACTCCTGGCTGTAATAATGTATAGCATCAGACCAATTGTCCATACCCCAGCTGAAACAGAGTCTTGCCTGTGGAAGAACATTCTATGTCAATATGAAAAATTGTTGCTAAAAGGAGATATTTTTCTGCCAAGACATTTCTATGTGTTTTTGCTTCCTCTGTGACATTCTGGATATTGTATTTAAAGACATTCTTCTTCTTTCTCTTACTTGAGATTTATCTATATCTCAGTGAAATCACTTTTAGTTAAGGGCACTTGTAGAGATTCATAAGGCTAATGATTTTTGATGATGTAGACATTGTATTTAGTTTCTAAAATTCATTGTCTCTGTGAATAAAGTGTCAATAATTTAAGTCAAACTTTTAAAAATAATTCAAACTTTTAAAAATAATTCAGGTCAAACTTTTAAAACATCCTGATGTGTATATTAGATAACACTCTAATATGTGTATATTAGATAACATTCATCAGAATGAATTCTAAATATTTTTAAATAAGAATGTAAATTGACATTTTGCATTCTGTAGTTAAAGGTATCCTGTTTGGTTTTGGAGTGAAGTGAAACATACTCTTTGATATGTTGAGCATAAATGGAATTCTAAATTCACACCATATTCATACATGTTGTGGTTATAGTTAAACAAAAATCCTCAATGATATTACATTAAAAATTGTGTATTCTTCAAGATTGATTTTAGGGTTATAATATGCAAAACGTATTTTTGAGTGGGATAAAAGTTCTATTTTATTGCAACCTTACAGTTTTCAAAATGTGCTTGCTCTCTGGAGACCAAATTAACTTTTCAACAATGAAGAGTTGATAGTAAAAATGAAAATAACTGGGAAAATTGATGGCATTGGTTCCTATGGAAGTGGCAAAGATTCTCCCATGGCCAAAGTCCATTCAGACTCCCTTAAGCTGCCTTCTCCACCAAGCCTTAACCTGACAGACTTGAACAAAGGATAACATAGTTTCTAACACCTCAAGGCCACATCCCTAAGATGCTCCTGCTCCTTCTTAAAATAGCTGCCCAAGAAAACTCAAGGCTGCCAAAAATTGACAATTTGTTGCAGTCAACACCTGAGAATAGGGCCTCTGTTTCCCAGTCTCTGTGGGATGATAAAATCTTAACTTCATACTCACCAGTTAACAGATGCAGCTGGCCTATTCACATTTCCATTGACTAGCCCTTGGTAATTATCCACATCCTTAACTCTACTGAGCTCAGACACACCTCTCTCCCTATCCATTCCTTCATTTTCCCTTTAAAATTTCCCATCACGCTGTACAATTAGGAATTGAGTTCAGTTCACAATGGACTCTTTTCCTTATTGCAATAATTACTACTGATCAAAGTCTTTTTTTCACCACTTTGACTCGTGTCAATGCTTTATCACTGGCAGAACACTTTCTTCACGGAGGATCCCCTACAACAGGAGAAATGAGCCAAATAACTATCCACAAGAAGAGTAATTGCAAATGCTGACTGCATTTAGTGGTGCTACAAAACTGTTGCACTTATGGATTTACTATTTCCAGCCTTGGCAATCCATTTTCCATTCCCTTTCTTCTCTGTCTTGTTATTCATAATTTTTCAAAATGTTCAGCATCATTTTTATTTCAGTTTTTGGCCGGGGCCAGGTTTGAACCCATCACCTCTGTTACACAGGGTCTGAGTCAGTGGAAGGAATGATGAAGTAAAAGAAAAAAATTATTCATGACACTTGAAAAGGGGTAAGGAAGAGTTTATTGAGAAGGAACTATTGCAATGGGAGGTTTGCAACAGGAGAGAGAGATATTGGGGTGAACATAGAATACAAAAAGGGCAAGTGGAAACTTATAACTAAGGAGCAGGGAAGGTGGGGATTGGCGGATGAAAAATTAATAAAAGACATCCAAGAAGAATGTCCCACATCACAAAATCTCAAGGCTGCAGAGGCTGGCGTGGATGTGGAGAGAAGGGGACACTTCTACACTACTGGTGGGACTGCAAACTAGTACAACCTTTTAGGAAGGAAGTATGAAGAATCCTCAAAGAACTCAAACTAGAACTCCCATTTGATCCTACAATCTCATTACTGGGCATCTACCCAGAAGAAAAAAAAAAATCATTTTATCATAAAGGACATTGGCTCTAGACTGTTTATCTCAGCTCAATTTACAATCACCAAAATGTGGAAACAGCCTAAATGCCCACCAACCCAGGAATGGATTAACAAGCTGTGGTATATGTATACCATGGAATACTATACAGCCACTAAAAAGATGGAGACTTTATATCTTTTGTATTAAACCGGATGGAAGGGGAACATTATTCTTAGTAAAGCATCACAGGAATGAAGAGGCAAGAATTCTATGTACTCAATTCTGACATGAGGAAAATTGACACCCTAGTACAGGGTGGGGGTTGGGGTAAGAGGGTGCCAGTAGAGGGAAGGAGGGAGGGGGTTGGGGGGGTTACAGTGCGTGACACACCTTTTAGGGATGGATCACAATTATAAGAGGGACTTTACCTAACAAATGCAATCAGTGTAACCTGGTTTTCTATATTCTCAATGAATCCCAAACAAAAACAAAAAAAAAAAAAAAAAAAAAAAAAAAGACATCCAGAGTATTCTTGCAAAAGTGATTCAAAAGGATTCTGGCTGAAGACAGGCCAGAGTGATCAGATATCACCTGGGGGAGACTGGGGAGTGAGGGGGTGAACGTGTTTTGAGGGTGATCAGTTATCAAGAGTGGGGGATTTTCATTAAACTGAGGATTCTTGCTAAAATTAGACTCTTATAGAAGAGGAATACAGATGCCCCTGGGTCAGACCTCCTTGAGAATAGGGCAGAAAAGAGCTTGAGTAGAGCTTGGTCAAGAAAAGAAACTTTGCCAATAAAATAACTTCAACAAAGCCATTTGACTCCAGAGTATAAAACCTTCAAGTAGAACTTGCCATTAAAAATAATAGTTCCTACAACTTCATCATCAAGGGTTATTATTTTCTTTTCTCAAAAGTCACTCAAATTGTGCTTGACTGTGAAACAAAGTTATGAGTAATCATCTACTTTTACACTTTAAAAATTAATCATATTGTATAACAGATCTGTCAACCTGAGGTTATCAGTAAAAAATAAAAAGTGTGACCTCTGCAGATAAATGGCTCCAACTGTATGAAAATCTAGTAGAAGCTGACTTATCTGATGTCCTCAAGACCCAGATATGGGTCTGATTCACTGATAGGTTAATGGGAAAACTGTTTAATGGGAAGTCATAAAAGGTAACAGATAAGAATGCAATCACACATAACCTAAATATTTCATTTTCATCAACAAAATATAAACTTCCAATCATACATAACATTTTTATATAAAGAGGCAGGTCCTTTCCATTTGAGTGCTGGGTTTTCTTTTTTGCACGCACCAGAGTCACTTGGAGTGCAAAACCTTCTAGATTTCCATGATTGCTTCAAAATTTTATAGTTATTTTAGATAAATCTGACCTTGTGATTTTTTTTTATTGATGAGTATTTTTCATAGTCATATTTCAATGGTTTCTATAATATTTTATATTAAGTTGAAATATTATAGTAAAAAGTATATTTAGAAGGAATACATTTGTGAATAAAAAAACTGGCTCTTCAGAAGAAAAGACTCATTTAGCAAGAACACAAGTGCATAACTACCAGAAAATAATATAAATTTTTAGGGAGAATTGAACAACAGAGTCAGTATGTTATATGGAGAAAATAGACCACATTCACAGTGAATTATTACATAAAGGTTTGTTGAGAAAGCTTCTGCTTTAGCAATAAAAACAGCCAATGCCTACACTGAGCTCTTTACACAGTTGACCCTTGAACATATGTTTGAACTGCCCAGGTCCACCAATAAATGAATTTTCTTCTGCCTCAGCCACCCCCGAGACAGCAGCAACAACCTCTCCTCATCCTTCTCTTCAGCCTACTGAACATGAAAGTGATGAGGGTCAATTCCCACTTAATGAATAGTAAATATATTTTCTCTCCCTTATGATTTCCTTAATAATATTTTCCTTGCTCTAGTTTATTTTATTATAAGGCAGCATATAATACATACAGCATTCAAAAAATGTATCAAACTATCACATAGGAGTTCAGGTAGTACAGTAGATGTCTTTCACAGGGTGACCTTGAGGAGTAAAAGAAAATGTAGTTGACTGTTGAACAAGGTGGGAGTGTAGGATGGAGACCCTCGGTACAAAAAATTACCATGTGACTTTTGACTTCCCCCAAACTTTTACAATCCCCATAATCCCTATTTTATAGATGAATAAATAAGGTACAGAGGCATTAGGAATTTTCCTGATATTAAGTGTAGAGTTAATGAATTCAAAATGATATTTTTGGGTGGCGCCTATGGCTCAAAGGAGTAGGGCGCGGGCCCCATATGCCGGAGGTGGTGAGTTCAAGCCCAGCCCCGGCCCAAAACTGCAAAATAAATAAATAACATAAAATAAAATGATATTGTCTCACTGATAAGGTGGCAAAATAAGAGACAGACAACAAGAAGTTAGCCTATGAAGCTTTACTGATCTATGCAGAAAATATTCTTTTAAAAAACACACTTTTTAAAAATTTAGTTTTACATATACTTTTTGACAGTTGTGTGTTTTTAAACTTGAGTTTTTTTCTGATTATTAAGGTAACATTTCATCATATAAAAAGAACCAATACAGAGAAACTTACAAATAAAATTATCACCTGAAATGCTATGGCCTGTGGGACGTAGTATCAGGGTCACGGTAGCTCCTGTACACATCAGCTTTACCACGTGAGAAGCGACAGGCCTTCCCAACTCCAGGTGATCAGTCCAGGGAAAGTTTATGATTGGTCTATTTTCAGCCAGATGCTAACATATGTAACAATCAACTATAGTGCCAAGTAGAGATTACTGATTGGCTCAATTTGCATAAGGTACCAATATCTAGTCGAATTACCATTGACAAAGGTTTATAAAATTTAAAAAATCACATTCAGATTATTGAAGCAGGTAGTAGGAGATAGAATTGCCAGAAATCGATATGATACTGATTTATTTATAAATAAATATCTACTAGAAATAGATATGGTACTGATTTTATACACACACACATCAATACACACATACATATATACACACACATACATACACAGCTCTATCATGAAAGGAATTCTTTATAGATATGACTTGGCAAAAGCAGTACTAGAGATAGATCTAGAATGGTTAAAACATTTGAGAGAAGGTTTTCTGGGTGTATACCAGGAAAAAGATTCATGCTTGCTATGCTATAGAATGCATCTGTTAAATGTCTACTAGTAGAGTTGGGGGGAAAGGGAGTTGTATTTGTGTTATAGGGAGGAAAGAATCAAAGTTGAAATGGTGAATTAAAACAAGATCACTTTAAAAGATTCAGCATATATTCATATTTTCTCCTAGAACCTTGATTAAGAATTTAGCCTTTTGGAACCATTTAAAATTTGTGATGTGATAGAACAAACAAAATAGTTTCTTATTACTCAGAAATGTTATAATGCCAATAGCAGAATCTGTCAAAAAAAGAAATGAAGGAATCTAGAAGTCACTTTGGATTGATTTATTGCCACGTTTAAACTAGTTTTACCAGATAGAATTGTTTTTGCCTCATCAATGTGACTGAATCAGTGGGCTGGAAAATAAAAATTTCTGAGTTCCATTTTTACTATGTGCCAGCTAGGAATTTGAAAAGGAAACTTGTCTGACTCCTTTTATACATATAAAAAATTAATTTTAAAAAAGTCTAACTTTCTGTAGTGATTAATGTTTCACTAACTGACCAAATCTACTGGTTAAAATAGAGCCGTAATTCACTGAAAACTTCATAAAAGATTACGCGTCAGTTTATAACTGCATTTTAACACTGCATCATTTATTTTCCTTTATTTTAAGAATTATGGAAACATGGTAAATGAAGTACCATTTCAACATGTTTTAGTTTACCAAGCAATATATCATTGCTTTTGCCAATGAAGCTTAAGAATACTTCTGAGCTCGGCAGACACCTCTTGTAAATAACTTTGATAAACTTGTTCTCTTATGCTCTGGGAGATGAAAATTCTTCTCCAAACTCCTTTTATTGTTGTACATATCTACTAAGTGAATGGATGACTTCACTTTACTTAAATGATTTATAAAAAGGAGAAGTTTTACTGGAAAGAAGTTCCTTCACATCTCCATAAATATATCAGCCTTGCACGCATCTCGAATCCCACTTGCTCTGAATTCAGAGCAAGATTTCTGCTTACCCTCCATCCCCAGTGTATATGGTGTAAATAGCTATTTCACACTACTATTTATACATATTATTCTAATGTTAAAAACTAAAAAAAAAAAAACTTTTCTGTACCCCACCACCTCCTGAAACTTGAATTTATCTGAAGCATTTTAGTGAGTGATTCCTCCCTTCTTAACCCTGTGTATTTGCTTACCACTACAAAGTGGTAAATGATTATAAACACTTGGACCCCCAAAATCCCAACTTGGGCACACAAAGTGAAGGTGGAACATGGTCATGTTGCTTTTTACATCTTCAGTCACAGAATGCAAAACAAATCTCTCTGAACAACTTTCAGAATTTTCAACTCTTTCCTTTCCCTTTATGCTATAAGATAATCTCACCTATCACAAATCATCACCCTTCAGAAATACAGAAATGTACATATACGTATGCAATTAAAGAAATGGTAGAAAAGGAAAATTGATTTGTGGGGAAGAAGGAAGGAAGGAAGGAAGGAAGGAAGGAAGGAAGGAAGGGAGAAAGGGAGGGAGGGAGGGAGAAAGGGAGGGAGGGAGGGAGAAAGGGAGGGAGGGAGGGAGAAAGGAAGGGAGGGAGGGAGAAAGGGAGGGAGGGAGGGAGGGAGTCACATGGTTTATTTGACCACCTCCTCACATCCATTAAAAAAAAAAAAACCCTACTGTATCCCTACTATTGCAGAAAGCATTGTAGATAAACAAGTGCACAGACATAATACGTATTATAAAGCAAACACTGTGTTACTGAAATGTTAAATATAATGAAGTTCTAAATACAAACTAGAAAATACTGTATTTTAATACTGTAGCATTTATTAAGAATTATAAAAACTGTTTTAATATACTATTTAAAACTTTGATAGTATTTCAAGTGATGGAATCATTCCTTATGAGCATAATAATCAGAGTCATCTCCAGAAATGTCTTTGAACAAGTTGTAACGATGCTTTTTAAAAAAATGTACTGAATAGAGAATAACTTTGTTCCCAGCACATTCAATAATTTAGCAGTGATGTAATTTTTCAAGTTCATTTACTTATAAATCCTAGTACATACACAAGAAAATGCATTTATATGAAATCAGAATTAGAATAAATACCTAATTAGAATAAAATTAGGTATGCAACAAATATTTGAAATTGAGATGCTAGATTCTAACCTAGCACAACACACATCACAAACCCTCTGCAATTCATAAAACACAGATCATTGCCTTATGCAATGGAAACATTAAAAAGTGAGGCATAGTAGGCAGTTTTTCCCAGTAATGCACATTTTTTTATTTATCTCTGAGTTTGTATTTTTGTTTTTGTTTGTTTGCAGTTTTTGGCCAGGGCCAGGTTTAAACTCACCACCTCCAGGATATGGGGCGAGCGCCCTACTCCTTGAGACACAGGCACCGCCCTCTGAGTTTGTATTTCTTTGCTGATACATAGCTTCACAACAGTAGAACCTGTTTGCCATTGAATTGGAACATTTAGTTCACTTTCAGTGCATTTGATGAATCTACTTGTGCTGGAATATTTTAATCACCTTTATCAAGGTACTATTTAAGTAAATTGAATTATTTTAATTGACAGCTCAAAGAGTTTTAACAATTGATCCAAATCACAATTGATCCAAACAATTGGGTCCAAATCCAAACAACTTCCAAAATCAAGTTCTAGAACATTTTCCTCGCACTCAAAAGCCTTCTGCCCCTCTTTCCTCTCTACCTCCGACACAGCCAGATAACGACTGACCTGCTTTCTGTCCTGTAGATTAATTTGCATTTAGTAGCGTTGCCTATAAAGGAATTTATCTGGTGAGTCTTCTTTTGTATCTGGTTCACTGGTTCTGAGATGGACCCGTTTTGTGTTGTGATTCAGTCTTTCTTTCCATTTTATTGATGAGTATTATTTCACTGTATGAATCTACATTTTTTTTTTTAATCTACTCTTCCTTTGATGGACATTTGGGCTGCTACCAAAATTGTTGCTATTATGAATAAACCTGCCTTGAATATTCTTGTTGAAGTCTTTTTTTAGATGTCATTTTCATTTTTATTGGGTATATACCTAGAATTACAATTCCTCTTTCAAAGAGTAAGCACATGTTTAACAGTATAAGAAATTACTAAATTCATTTCTGAAGTATTAGCAGACATTTATACAATCAACAACAATCTACGAAAGTTCTATTTGCAACCTCAACATTTAGCATTGTTATTATTTCTATTTTTAGTCCTTTTTGTAGGTTTTGGATGACCTATGATTTTAATTTGCATTTTCTGATAACTAATAATGTAGAGCTATTTTCCACATGCTTCTTTGGCCACGGTCTATCTTCCTTTGTGGGGAAACAAATGTTTCTGGTTCAACGTCTAAATAACTGTTTTATACGGAATTGTGTGTTAGTTTGGGTTCTGCAGAAAGCAGATGCCAAGATGGGATTTGTAAGAGATTTATTGGGGAAACGCCTGTGAAAGACAAAGGAACACAAGCCAGAGAAAACAGGGAGAACTTCAGACCACAGATCATCAGACCTGTGGTTTCAAAGGTCTCTCTGGGGAAAAAGCTGTTCTGACCCCAGGGAAGGGAAGGGAAGAAGAAGAAAGGACAGCTGTATAGGAGGACACTCAACAGAGGAGTTGATGGAGAGTATCGAAGCCAACGTAATCCATTGAGGAGTTCCCCGAGTCACAGGAACAGGCCTGCTCCAGCCCTGCTGTTTCATCACAGCTTGACACAGCTGGTAGGAAGAAGTGACAATGCAAAAGTGGGCATGGGACCAAAGAGGGCATCAGGGGCTGGCAGCCAATGACACCCCTGTCAGCAGGAGTCTATGCCCCTCACAGCCCCCACACCCACACCCCTCCTTTCTGCAGGGCTCCTCTGTGGTTTCAAAGGTCTCTTTGGGGAGAATCTTAGAAGAGGGACGTTAGTGGGATGGACAATTCCCCTGTTTGAAAATGGGTTTCACTACTGCTCATTTTATTTCTCCTCCATCATCCATTTTAAAGTCTCCTTAAACTCAGCTCTCATCCTGGTTGTTCTTCATGGATTTTCTGCTGTATTCCAAAATTTATCTCTGAGGGTTCTGAGCCTTGGGAATCACATCCTTCTCAGCCCAGAGGTGCTGCGTGTATTTATTCAGTTTCAATGAAGCCTGATGGGACCCAGAGGCATCCATTATGTTGCCTGAGCTCTGCACATAGGTTGCCTGTTCTCACTGTGTAGGAAAAACATTACCTTTTTCAGCCTTGCAGAGTTAACTGCCCTGATACAGTGGTGACCCCTCTTCTTACATGCTGGTCACTGCTCGCAAAAATCCAAAGAGCCCTGGCAGCTGCCATATCTTGTGACCCGGTGGGATCTTTAACATGACTCTGGTCAGCATGTGCCTAACGGGGGAACCATGACCTTCAGCCCAACAGAAACCAGAGTTGTGGAGATGGGTAACAAACTATTAGGTCAGTTGTGGAGATGGGTAACAAACTATTAATATTTCAGGCCTAGTGATTGCTCATATAGATAGGACAACTCCTACTTTTCCTCTCTTGATATTCTTATTTTTAACTGAGGACAAAGCCTCAACATAAAACTTGTATTCGATACATATGGTGAAACAAGAAGGTTAGCACTCATTCTTTCAGAGTGTTGCCTCTGAGTGAGGAGTTTAACTGTTCTTTCAGAAGACTGTTCTAGAACTCTGTGGGTTCAGCTGCGTGGGGATGACGCATATGTGATACAACTACTGCATTTCAAGGTCATGGTCTACTGGAGGTCCTAGGTAGTGCAGTAAAGAAGAAAAAGCAAAATCAAAAGCGAAAAAAAAAAAAAAAAAAGACACAAAGACAAAAATGAAAGACAAAACTGTATATAGAAACTCTATATAGAAAGATTGTATCTTCCTAGTAGAAAACATTAAAGTATATGCTAAAAATCTTCTGAAACTATATGTTAGTTTAAGTAGGGTAACAACGCACAATAGCAATATACAAAAACCAGTCATATTTCTATATAGTTATAGTAAAAGAATTGGAAATTCAAATTAAAACTATCACTTGTAATAGCACAAAAAACAAGACATACATAAGAAAACGTGTAACAAAGTATGTGCAAGACCTGTACACTCAAAAGCATAAAAAATTGCTTAGAGAAACTAAATAAAATCTAAATAACAGAAATATATGACACATTCATGGATTAGAAAATAATAGTAACATGTCAGTTTTCCCTAAATTAATCTGTAGGTTTAACAGAATCTAAATTCAAATCCTGGGGGGGATTTTTTTTTTTATGATTTTAAGTTTTTTAATAAAGTGACAAGCTATGTCCTAAATTTATATAGAAATGTAAGAAATCTAGAATAGATTAGCCAAAATGATCTGGAAAATTAATAACAAATTTGGAGTACTGACATCCAATTGTAAAATTACACAGTAATCCCGCCAATGCAATACTGACATAAGGATAAATATATGGAACAGAATAGTGGTAATCCTATGTAAAAAATTAACTTGAAATAAATTATATACCCTTATAGAAAACCTAAAATGATCAATCTTCTATGAGAAAATATAGGAGAAAAAAATTTGTCCCTGGCTTAGGCAATGATCAGGTTAAAATCATTAGGGTAAAAAAATTGAAAAGCATAAACCATAAATGAAAAAATTATAAGCTGGACTCCATCAAAGTTTACAACTTCTGATTCTGAAACACTCCAAAAATGAAAAGACAAGAGGTATTCTAGAGATAATATATGCACCTATCCATTCAAGAGCTTGTATCCATAATAAGTAAATAAATCTTTTAAGCTGGTTAACAAGATGACAATTTAAGAAAGGCCTAACCAAGAAATGCATGCAAATGACAAAAAAAAAAAAGCATGAAAACATGATCAACGTCACTAGTAATGAGGAACACAAACTGAAATGTTGATGAAACACCACTACACATGTTATAGAATGGATAATATTAATAAAAAAGGTTAAACCCAGAGTTGGTAATGATAGAAACCATTTGGAAGTTCATTTGGAAACTGTTTTGGCATGTCCTTTTCATGTTAAATACATTCTTATCAATGATTTACCAATACCACTTCTAGACATGTACCCAAGAAAAAAGAACACATATTTCCTAATGGATGTGAATATTCACAGACTTACAAGGTGTTGCGGCCATACTACCCTGGTTTATGCGTTCACACATTATTAAACAAATATCGACATATCTAATACTGCTCAGCAAATAAAAAGGCAGGAACTACTCATTCCCACAACATAGATGAATCTCTAAAGCATTACACCAAGTGAAAGGAGCCCAACTCGAAAAACAGTGCATTGTGTAATTTGGATAATTCTACAAGATTCTAGAAAAGATAAAAATAAGGACATCAAGCATTGCAGATCGTTGAGTAAAAAGAGAAGCAGAAAGGTTTAGGGTGATGGTAAGTTCGTATGTCTGTGATTCTGATGATGTTTACCTGATTGTATATATACTGTCACAAGTCTTCTAAACACACACTTCAAATTGGTGATTTTTTTCCTCTGGTTAGCAAAAAACATTAATGGTGGTTTAACCCAAACGTTCATTATCAATCTTGCCATAATGAATGTCTATGAGGAGTTTAATTCATCTAGAACTGAATAAGGCATACAAAATGCCTCCCAGAATTCCTGCCTAAGAACAAGAACATTTCTCCAGTGGCTTACAGCTCCCATTTGGTTTATTACTTAACCTTTTCCTTCATAGCTGTGCATGGTCTTGAGAAAAGGCCCTAGAACAGGAAGCAGAAAGACACCTGCTGTTCCAAGGAGGCTGGATGTTTATCTTCACAGTTGTCCTGGTTAAAGAATATTTTCTCCTTTCTTCCCATTCAAACTGTTGGCCCCCATCTAGGTGGAGTCACACTTGGTTTATATCAAAAGAAGAGAGGGTTAAGAATCAGGATTCTGGCATAATAGCAAATCTGCCGCTAACTAGCTACATGTGGGAAGAAGTCAGTGTCATTCCTGGATCAAATTTTTCTTCATTTGTAAAACACAGTGGTTGAGCTAGTTGTTCGCAGAAATTTTTAAAACTAGTAATATTTATATATCGCTCATGCGGCTGAATTTATTCAACAATAACTTATTTGACCATTACTATTGGTGTGTGCATACACACACAGATACATGTCAGTGAGAACTTCTGATATGTGTTAACTTTCAAATGTAAATGAGATCGCTACAGACAAAAACAAAGATACTAATCATTTAGTCTTTACAGCCTTATGACAGGTAAACGTGCAATCGCCATTAGCGATGTTTAAAATATTGAAAACTAGCTATCGAGCTCCTTTCATTAGCAATTAGTGCATGGCATTATGAATCCACTCACCCATGAAAACAAATACACATATAATCCCTAAAGAACCTTCCTTAGATCCTCAGTTATCTGATTTTGTCTCTCATGTTTGCTCTTATAAAGCTGCAAAAAATAAATAAATAAAGTGCATATCTTAGACAATATAGCATTTGTAATAAACAGACTTGCTAAGTTTTTGTAAGCAAGAAAAACTGCACACTGATTCAATTGCACTTAATATAAAATTCCAGTGGATTTTCTAGTGCAGATACCCTCTGAAGAGCACATCAAAACTGCTTTGACTTCCGCCACTTGCTGTTACCTATCGGCTTTCAAGCAAAGCATTATTTTTCCTCCACTGCTACAAATTTCATAAGAGAAACGAGATAGAAAAGGGATTTTGTGTTGTTTTTTAATTTGGTAAGTACAGATTTCTCACAGTCTGTAATAACTTTATGTTTTAAGTTGTCCTTATTTTCATAAATTATGACAATGCTTATCGTGATAAATACAAAAAGCTAAAAACTCAAGAGCAAATGAAACAGAGAATTATTCCATGAGCTACAAGACCATTTATTGGGAGTTTGGAACATGTGAGGATTTCTTGAAGAGGCTAAAAAGACTGACTGTAGTGGGCAGCCTCCACATGGCCCCAGTGATTCCAACATCCTAGTGTTCCCTCCCTTTTGAAATCTTCTCCCCTTGAGTGTAAGATGGATCCAGTGACTTGCATCTAATGACTAAAGTATGGTAAAAATGATAGAATGTCACTTCTGATAGTAGGATTTTGCTTCTCTTTTAGGTGATCTCTCCTGCTTCCTTAATTTCTTGCTCGGAGGGAAGCCAGCTCTCATATTTTCAGCTGATCTCAGCTAATAGCCAGCAAAGTCCTGATGTCCACCACAGTGAACTTGGAAGTGGATCTTGTGAAGCCTGCTTGCCAATAACCAGGTGAGTCATCTTCAAACCAGATCCTCCCCAAGTTGAGCCTTGAAACATCTGTGACCCTGGCCATCAACTTGATTTCAGCCTCATGAGATACTCTGAGCCACACACAGACTCCTGACCCACAAAAGGTATGACATAATAGATGCTCATTATTTTAAGTTGCCAAGGTTGGGGAGGGTAACTTGTTACACAGCAATAGACAGCTAATGCATCTTGATTCTCACACTAAGACCAATCACACATACAAGATGCACAGTTCCTGGGTGACAAAACCAGAAACCAAAGTCTATTTCTTTAATAAAAGACTGAAAAAGCGTCAGCAGTTTTACTCAGCTGTTTTGGACCAAATAAAGACAAAATGGCATTTAAGGCAGATTACTATGTTTGTAAGCCTTAGCTCATTCGATTTAATTGAGAGTTTAGCTAATCTTGACCATTACAAAGCAATCTTAATTGTTATGGTTTTCTGTCAATAATGTTTTGGTTCATTTATTTTAAATATGCAGAGAGAGGCTAATTTTTTGAGGATTCATGTGGTTTCTCATAATTAGATAGACACCTGGAAAATAACTTGAGAATTTCTTTCTTCTAGATTTCTTTACCTAAAAGATAAGAATAAACAAATATTCATTGTAATATTGGGGTGATCAGATATTTTAATTTGTATAGAATGATTTATACAAATACTGTAATTTATCTAGAATGATTCAGACAAATACTACACTGGGCACTTAGGACCTTTTAAAGATACTCTCCACTCACATAGTCGTGTGTATGTGTCACAAGTGTTTGCATTATTTTGAGAATCACTGAAGCCAAAATGACCCACCCAGCTCTTATCACAATACCCTTAGTATTTCAGCATCTAGGCTTTCTTTGGAGACTACATCACCATAGCTGATTCTAGGAAAGTGAGTTGTTTTAAATCTGATTCATTGCCTACAATCTCTGCATTGAATCATTGTCCCATCTTGTCCCCTGTGACTTTGGGCACTAGTTTCTAACTCCTCGTTTCTTATTGTATGCCTATATTCCCTCTCATTCAAAGCTTTTCAGTTTTTAAGATGCAGCATAAATCTCACAACCCTAATTTAACCTTTTAATTTCCCCTCCACACACAAAAATAATTACTGATTTCTCGGAACCCAGGGATGTTTCTAAACTACATTGTAGTATTTATAACATTTTGTCTTGTTTCACAGATACTTAATATAGGTGGCAGCTTTGGGGTGCAGAGGTTATGTCCTATACACCCCTTGAGGACAGGTAGCAATTTCTAAAACACTTTAATGTCTATATTTCTGTAAGTGAAATTCCTCTGGTAACTCTTTTCTGGTCTATTTTTCCCTCTACTCAGACACTATATTTTCTTCTTTTGTTCTTCCTGATTTTTCTTTTCTAAACAATTTTGAAATTTGGGGGTAAGAACACTTCCCTTCTTAAAGAGCTTTTCCTAAAAAGAAAAATAGAAATATATAGGAACTTGCATTTTGAGTGCATAGTAGGGAGCCATTTCACATATAATTTTGGTGCCATCTGTGATACCTTAGTTTACCTTAGTCCGTAGGTTAACGACAGATAACTGTCTTTGGTTAGTTAAGCCTAATTACTGGGCTTCATCCTGTTATTATTGCCCCAAGGCTGTCCTGAGCTGCGTTATTTTCATCTGCTTAGTAACTCCCCACAAACCAGCTGATTGCCTTTCCTGCTGTGCAGTAATTATGATTTCTGACTTTCCATAGGCACTAAACCTATATATTTAACAAAAATTCCCTTGTAGGACTGTGTAGACTACATATGCCTCCACCTACTCTTCTGGGTGATCTTTCAGAGCATCAATATCTTCCTTAAAAATGGGAGGTGTACTGTAAGTACATACATTTTTATTAAGAATAATCGATGTGACACAAAAACATGTCAGCGCTATTTTTATCATTGGCCCATTATAAATGCCAACTGCTTTCCAACTCAGCAATTAGGTTATAAAAATTAAATCACGAATCTTATATTTTGTATCAATTTCATTCTCAGTAGGGAATATGGCAATTGGCATTAAGGCAAAATAGGAGAAAGTACACAGGGCATGATACCACAAAGGAAGAATTTATTAACAAGCAATTATGTTTTACACTTTTATAATATGAAACTGAAATACCATTTATAAAGAAATATGGATTGAGAGATTTTATATGCTAGAATAAATTAGTTGAGAGGAAAGATTATGGAATCATACACACACATTTTATATGTGTATATATACACTTAGACATGGAGATTTTTTATATATACATATATGTTTTATATATTGGAATAATTATTTAGCACAGAAATTCAGGTTTTATATATATAAACACATATATATGTGTATATTTATATATATATACACATATCTATGTATGTATGTAAACAGGATAAGTGATACATAGATAGGTAAATATTAGTTGATATTAAAGGAGAGAGACATATGTGTATCTGTCCTCCAAAGAAGTTTGAAAATGAATATATTAAGTTACATAAATCTGAAGGCAAGGAAATGTGATTGATGAACCCTTAAGATTTGTTCTTGAACTATCTTCCTGCAGGTGTAATTCTACCATCCACCATATTTGCTGGTCTAGGGCAGGCAGACAGCATATGAATGGCGGGTATATGGGGGATGGATAGTGCATGGAGTGTGGTAAAAAAACATGGCAATACTGCTAAGAGCTCCATCCCCAGAGCAAATTCTTGATAGACAACTGGGTCAATTGCAGACTCAGTTGGCGTCGTGTGGACCCAGAGAATCCATTTCTAAGATGACATGGGCTTCGTTTCCCAAGGAGAGATAGGGTGGGCCCAGGGATGCTCCCTAGTAACACTCTGTCAGACTCTCTGGTAATGGACATGCAGCATTGAGAACAACCCCATTGTTTCTTTTCAACAGTTCATCTGTACAATCCAAGCCAGAGAAACAATGTCCATTCCACCCTCAAAGCCACATCGTTAGTAGTAGTGTTTTATTTTTTAAATTTTTTTAAATTTATTTATTTTTATCGTTAAATCATAGCTGTGTACATTAGTGCAATCAAGGGGTACAATGTGCTGGTTTCATATACAATCTGAAATATTCTCATCAAACTGTTCAGCGTAGCTTTCATGGCATTTTCTTAGTTACTGTATGTAGACATTTGTATTCTGCATTTAGTAAGTTTCGCCTATACCCATTCTAAGATGCACCGTAGGTGTGGCCCCACCCATTTCTCTCCCTCCACCAAAACCTCCCCCCTCTCCATTTTGAGTGTTCCTTTTTAGTATTTCAGTCACACGTTGAAGCCCTTATCACGTTTTTACTGACATTCTTCGTGCATATGTCTGTCTCAGGTTAAGAGACTGCAAACACTGAGGAATAGCTTATAACTAATATTTTTCCTGTTATTGATGTCTAGTCTTTTCCCTACGTAAAACAAGGACCCGAACTTTCTGTTAAATGAATGAAAAGACAGCTATGAAATATAGGCATAACTATCCTTGTAGATAAATATGAATATATTTGCAAACTTTACACACATTGATATTTTCACAATTGGTAAGATTTTTGGATTTTTCTTTTTTTCTCAAATCCAATATGATCAATGTCCACATTGATTATCAACAAAAATCAATGGAGGAGATATGACTAATATTTCCATTTGCTTATATGAGAGGATATAAACAAAATATTTTGTTCATTTGTTTAATAAATGACAACCATCCTATACTATCAAATCTCTTACAAAATTTAGAACTGGAAAGGTTCACTGTTAAATTTAGGGATCATATAAATCTGATCAATTTGAGGGCATTGTTCCAGGTTAAGAAAAAGGACAGATAAATGATTAAATAAAGGTATGTCATAGGTACCAAACAATCTCAAATTTATAGACATCTACAAATACTTTTAAAGTTTCAGACACAGTGTTTTGAATTTCTAGGAATTTTCCACTGAGTCTTTAAGTGTCTAGCATACATTGTGTATGAATTATTCAAAGATACTGTTTTATAATTTGTTATACTTTTTTACATTTTGGCAATTCCTTATTACTATGAACAAATAAATAGTATTTTCTTTTCCTTTGCCTACTGAATTTCTGTGCTAAATAATTTCTTACTCTAATAATTTTTTCCTAGAGTAGTTATTATTAATGAGTTTCATTATAATGTCATGAAGCAGATATAAAACTTTTAATTTTACACACATACATATATGAGGCCAACAGTATTTATTAAAACAATATATATGGCAGAATTATGCATCATGCAACTCATATAAATTATTTCTAAACAATAAACATGGAAAGCATAGTAGAAGAAAAACTTAAAATTTATGAAACTCTCTAAAGGACAAAGTAAAATGCAAACTAAATGCACAGTTAATGTATTTTGAAAATAATAAAAAACTATAGCTAGACAGAATATTAAGAAAAATTTTCCATTTAGTTTTTACTATGTCAACGAAAAACAAATTTTTCATAGTTAACGACTTTTCAGGCATTCTAATTCACTGGATGATTTTGAATTATAGGAAATAAATAGTATTAATTACAGAGTAATAATGTGGTTTTTGCGTGCACAACATGCTTCAAAATCCTAATTCCTTTTTCTTGTAGTATTCATCTGTGCTCCTACCTAGAGAAACAGTTGTCTTCATAAGACAATGCTGAGAACTCATGGATTCTTACTGATTAGTTTTGATTTTGTTCCAGAAATAACAAAAAGTAATCAGAGAAAATGAAAGGGTATGTTTGCTTCCTCCAACCTAAAGAGCTTAACCTCTCATATCCCTTTTTAAAAAATTATTCTTCATTCACGAAGTTTCACAGTGAATGCAAAATATGATTATCTTAACACAATAACTAAGAAAATGCCAGGAAGGCTATGTTAACCACTGTGATGAAAATGTGTCAAACTGTTTATAAAACCAGTGCATGTTCGCCCATGATTGCATTACTGTACACAGCTATGATCTAATACTAATAAAAATAAAAAATTATTCTTTTTTTCCCTCAAATAAGCTTATATTTTCTCAAGATGTCCCTGTTTCATACTTCATTTTGCCTGATTTTAGGGATTCTTTCTTTTATATATGCCTATGTCTTATATATGCATATGACATCATTGTAGTTGGACTTCTTTTTTTTTTTTTTTTTTTTTTTTTGCAGTTTTTGGTCAGGACTGGGTTTGAACCCACCACCTCTGACATATACGGCTGGCTTCCTACTCCTTTGAGCCACAGGCACCCCCCTATCGTTGGACTTTAATTTAGCCTCCTGCTTTCTTCTTTGTAATGTGATTTATATTCCTCTTTACTATTGGTTCAGAAAACTCAAAACATAGGTCCAATTCTTTCTGCAATCTCTCATGCTCATCACATTGTGTTACTCATAATTTGTATAAAATATCTGCTGGATTCTTATTGCTATCTTTCTATTTCCAACAGAAGTGATGTAGATAATATAAACTATACAAAGGATGCTGAGTAATACCAAAGAAAATTAAAGCAAAGCCCTTACTTGAGACGTTTACCTTTTTCATGGGGAACACAAATAATAAAAAGCGTTGACAATATCACTGCAAGTTTCATTTAAAATAAAAACAATGCTGTGATGTTAATTACATGTTAGTGGGAAAGGCCAGCAGACCGAACCCTATTTATTCAATTATTAAAATTATAAAAAACTTGTATACATTTTAAATATTTGTAATATACAATTGAAAATATGAATCATGATATTAGCTAACTTTTCCTTGACTGTTAAAATGTGGCTATATTTATATATAATTCATTAAATAAATATCCAAGTTGATCTAAGCATCAGAGAAACGCATGTCCATAAACCATTATCTCTGGACTTAATCATTTGAGAATCCAGCAGTCACTCCCCCAAATTAAAAAATATATATATTATCTTTTTCTAGCATTTTTGGTACCTCACACATTACAGTATCCAGGATTTTTTTTCTTTCCTCATTTCAAAACTGTCTCTAATCTAGCCAAATTCTTGGAAAACCCAGCCAGCATATGAAGAACAGATAACAATTGTAACAGATCACCTATCAATGGGATTTTAAATTTGACTTCCTGTTTGGAAAAATTCTCTAAATACAAATTATCTTGCCTTTGACATAAAACATATGATATGCAACTAAGGCATTTTATGAACATCTTTACTGCATAATTGTGTTTTAAATATAATTATTTCAGAACTAAAATATGATCTTTTGCAATAAAATAATGATGTCCTATCAACTAGCATACCAAGATAATAAGAAAATGTAAGTCTCAAACATCGTCTATATCTTATGGACATATAGTTATATATTAGAATTGTTTGAAAGAAAAAGAAGGGAATACAAAAAATAAATGTGGGGTACTGAATACAACTATAATACTACAAGTAAGAATTATGTAAAAGATTCCCAAGAATAACAAAAGAGTTAGACACCATTTGCTGATATAAAAAGTAACAAAAGTTTGGAAGCTCTGAGTCTTAATCTGTAGTATAGATGTTAGTTAGAAAAGTGCAGCATAGTGATCAAACAGATTTTGTAACAAAAAAAAAACTTTGGCTACCTATATAGTAATAAATCAAAACTACAGTGCTTCAGAATATAGTTATCTCTAATTTGCTTAGTATTTTGATTTTCCAAAATAGTTATTACAAAAAATTTGATGTGCCAAGAAGCCTTTGGCAGCAGTGGTAGAGATAACACTATTTATTTCACCACTAAGAAAAGGTCAAATAACTTAGTAAAATTGATTTAGGGAATCTGTCTGAATCAAATAACCTTAGTGACTGGTTAATTCACAGGCATAAGGGGAAGAATTGGACAAATTTCATAGGGATACAGTGTCAGTAAAGTTCTCACATGGCTGAGGGGGTGACACTCTTTTTAAAAATAGGATAAAGACTTTCAAAACATCCATCTGCATGCAATCAAATGTTTTAGATAAAGAAGTAAATTTTCTCACCTATAAAATAGGAATTATAAATCCTATCATATAGATGTTCTGAGAAGAATAATGGGATATCAGAATCTATAATATTACTTCATTTTTGTTGCTCAAAATAGTTGATAGGGAAACCAATATGTACTATTTTTGAAAACGCGTTTATCTTGGTAACAGATGCATATAGTTGGCTTTCAGCAAAATCAAATATTTCCATTCCAGCAGAACATTCTATTCACAATATTAAGTTATACGAGAACTTAAACTTAAGTTGTGCTAGTCACTTTTTTCTTATAAGCCTTTATATGCCTACTTGAGGGTTAAAACTATAATCTCATTTCTTCAACCCATATGTCTCTGTGAATCTCTCTTACACCAGCTTTCTACTCAAAGCAGTAAGCATTCAAAAATTCTTTCAATCCACAAATATTTATTGATGGTCCCTTTTGCTATGAGCTGGCAAACAAAGTTAACTCATGAAACTTAGAGTCAAATATGAAGAGAGATTTAAACAAATAATTACAAAAATATGTGACGAGTATAATAAAATAGCAGCAAAAAGCGCCATATGTCAAGAGGTCTATACTGCTGCCTTAAACTTTGGAGAATTTCCTGGGACCCCACGTACCTTTATTTGACTATGTAACGTGAGCGTAGAATAGTGGTTATCAACAGAGATATTATTTTCCCCAAAGTGCATTTAGAAGTGAGTGGGGCAACTTTTGGTTCTCACAGTAATAAAATAAAATCTCATAAAATAAAATCCATTTAGTCATTTGGTAGGAAAATCTAGTAATAAAATTGTACTGTCAGTTGCAGAATTAATAATGATTGGAACAATCAGAACTTTTATTCTTGCTAGTAGAAGTATGAATTAATTAAACTACTTCAGAAAATTACTTGCAAGCGTCTACTAATCTAAACCTACTTATAGCCAATAAACCATCATTTCTCCTCATATGTCTCACTGAAATACAAATATAAACCATCAAAGGATATGTACAAGAATTCCCCAGCAACACCATTTATCATTGGTAAAAACTGGAAATAGCCCAAAATCCTTAAAGAATAAAAGGATTAAATAAATTATATTCAAACTATGAAATATTCTATGAAAATGCAATGTTGCTCAAAGCAACAACATGAATTAATTTCACAAAGAAGGTATTGAGGAAAAGAAGCAAAGCAAAGCATCTCATTCCATCCACAAAAAGTTCAAAAAACAGGCATAAGTAATTTATAGTGAGAGAAATTTGAATATGGTTAGGTTTAGGATTTAAAACTTGGGTATGAAGGATGTTTGTAGGATGCTAGCAATGCTCTATGCCCTGATTTTGGTAGAGGATATTTAAATATGTTCACATATAAAAACTTTATCAAACTGTACAATTAACAGTGTCTGTATTTAAGATCACACATGCTATTCTTCAGGGTTATTTTAAGTTTATTTTAAAAGATTTCAAAGCAAAGGTACCTACATGCCAACTAAAACTCTGATTAATCAGAAGTAATCACCAAGAGAAGAAGGTATTTTTACTCCCTAACCAAGAACTGATTGCATCACAAGAAATGAAATAACAGGAAATATAATGTCACCTATCAACTGTTCTTGCCACAAAGATTTAAAAAAAGAACATAATCAAGATTTCGCTTCAAATTTATAATATAGAGACAATAGAATGTCAAAAAATCATGAGGAAACAGACAATTCTAGAATGTTAGACATTCTGTAAGATTAATGTCTCAGACTCTGTAAAGGTCAATGTTTTGGGGAAGAAAAAGGTAGGGAAACACTTCTAGATTAAAAGACACAATTTATGACACACCTCTTGGGGGCAGGACACAATTAGAAGAAGGACTTTACCTACCAAATGCAATCAGTGTAACCTAGCACTTGGTACCCTCAATGAATCCCAATCTATAATAATAAAAGACATAAATATAAAAAAATTGCAATCAAGAAAACTGGATGGTATTCTAGACAGGAAAAATCCTAAAATATTTTTGGTATAATTAGAAAAATTTAAATGTAGAGAATTCCAACTGCCTGTTCTATAATATACTTTCAATTCATCATTATTCCTATTATTATTCATTACAATGTCCACATTTCTTACTGAATAAATATCTGATTTCAAAAATAATGAAAATGAAAAAATAGACAATTATTCATTTTTTTTCCCCATTGATATAATTATATACATATATTGATTATTGTCTCCAGGATATTTTCTTTTACTGAAAACCATGGTCCCTAAAGCAGTCCCCACAATGCCACCACCTCATATGTATGTTTTATGTAAATGCATTTCCTTAATCTGTGATTTTATTAGAGCCAACAGATTATGGCAAATGTTGTGAGTGAGATGTTAGCATCATGACTGCATTACATAAGATGGCATTTTCTGTATTGCCTTCAGATTCTATTGTGTCACTCCCTTGCTGGCTCTGATAAATTAATCTGGAGTATGGAATAGTGACAGGGGACTGACTGTGGCCTCTGGTTCATGGCCAGCAAGGATTAGAGGCCCTTAATTCAACAGCTCTGAAGGAAGTGACTGCTGTCAACAACCATGTGACAAGTCACATCCTTCCTCAGTCGGGCCTCAGATGAGACCACAGCCAGAGATGACACTTTGATCATTGCCTGGGAGACCCTAACACATAGGACTCAGTGAAGTGTGTCAGACCCTTGCCTCAAAAACTGTGATACAATAAATGTTCAGGGTGGAGCAAAGGAAGAGCAGAGAGAGGGAAGGAGAGGGGTGAGGGAAAGGAACGTGCAGGGAGTGGGAAGGAGGAGGTGAGGGAAGGGAAGAGCAGAGAGAGGAAAGGAGGGGGTGAGGGAAGGGAAGGGCAGAGAGAGGGAGGGAGGGAGAGGGAAGGAGGAAGGGAAGGGAAGAGCAGAGAGAGGAAAGGAGGGGGTGAGGGAAGGGAAGAGCAGAGAGAGGAAAGGAGAGGGGTGAGGGAACGGACAGAGCAGGGAGAGGGAAGGAGGAGGTGAGGGAAGGGAAGAGCAGAGAGAGGAACGGAGGGGGTGAGTGATGGGACGAGCAGCGAGAGGTAGCGAGGGAGATGGAAGGAGGAGGTGAGGGAAGGAGAGTCCTGT
>CAUYPK010118352.1:0-17373 GCA_963574355.1 Loris lydekkerianus
GGTTTTTACAATTTTTGGTTTTTTTCATTTGTGCTTTGTTAAACAGTATAGTTCAAGTGTCCACCTTTTAAAAGGATTTGGTAAAAGTTTTTTTTTTTTTTTTTTTTTTTAAAGAAACGCCATCTCATCTAAGTAATTAAAAAATAAAGCAAAACCCATGCCCATTTCAGAACCCTCCAGGACTTGCTCTCGGGAAGGCCAGGTTGGATCTGACCTCCTGGGGCCTCCCCGCTGTCTGGAGCTGCTGGGTTCTGAAGCCTCTCAGAGAGAGAAAGTGCATTTTACACAGTGGTCCCAATTTCCTGACATTTTCTTCTATTTACCAGTTTGAAATTCCCAATCTCTACAACCACCACCAGCAGAAACAAGTACGTTCTCAGTGGTTCCTTTTCGGTGTCAGCAGGTGGGGAAAGCTTCTTCAGGCAACCGAGCGGCCGGGCTCTGCAGGCGGCACGGGCCTGCACTCCACCAAGTCTCCAAAGCGTGCTGTCGCCTTCCACTGGGGAGAAGACTCACGAGGCAGCGCTGCTGGGGGTTCCTGCCTATGTGGGTTTCAGGGGAACTGCGTGATGACGCCTTTTTACAACCTTCTCCAGCTTGTCTGCACAGGATTCACGTGTGACCTCGGCCTGGGGCTGGACCAGTGGTGACCAGCATGCCCAGCTCAAGGCCGGTTGGGGCCTGCTCTGGCTGTTCACTTACTACAACAGAGCTTCCTCCTTCTCCCTCAGGACAAGCTCTGCTAAAAGATGTCTCAATGTTCAGAACTGAGGCCCATCCCACCAGTTTTTCCCAACAAATTACATCATATTTGCATCTCATCTAGAACCTTCTCCGTACTTGTAAAGTTGCGCAGAGATGTTGGATAACATGGTTCAATAATTCAGTGTAATTAGAACATTGACTGAGCTGAGTAAGAGGATGGGGAGGCTGTACAGGGAGATGGGACCATTCAGCTCAAAAGGGCTTGTCCTGAACATTAAACACCTTACACTTACCTGGAGGACAGCGGGAAGCCATTTGCCCTACTTACAAATAAAACTGGATTCAGAGGGGTGCCTGGGATGGGGAAAGAGGAGATCAGCCTATAAGAAGCCAACCTGTTCTTTCCACCTGCCTTGCTAATAGACAGAGGGGACCAACAGACTCCGGGCTAATATGGATCAAAGTCCGTTAAATTCCTTTAAGAAAAAAACGGCCTCTAATTCTAAATAAAATAGAGAAAGCAGTCTTTCTCACTTAATCTGATTTTGAAAATATAACATAGAACCTAATCTCCATTCTTACAAAGTACAATGAGTCTGCTTTTCAATGGATGTAATTCATAAGTTCCACATTAATTTATTTTATAAAAAAACGACTCTATCTTCCAAAGATGATACGTACATGAGAATTCAGTACACAGAAACACCAAAACAAAAAGCCATTATTAAACTTAAATAGTTGAATTGTCTTCTTGATAAAATTGTGATGGTTTTTCCATACATGTTAATTCAGTGTGCTCCCTAAGATGTATTTGTATGATTGATGTCTTATTTTCTAAAAGTCACATCATTTTTGTTCCTAAATGATCTCTGTCCCTACATAAAGAAGGAAACTTGTTTATCTTATATATATATATTATATATATATACTTGCATTAAACTATTTATTCACCTAAAGAAAAAAAAAAGTTAGGTAGATTTACTTAAGTGAATATATTTTTTAAAACATTGTAAAAAACTATAACAAGATTTTTATATACTCTGGAAACAGTATCATTAATATACTACATCTTGGACAAAAAAGAAATTTCATAATCTCCTGAAGTGATGATATTCTTTTGAGTCTGTATATAAGAAAAAGATGGATTTTAAATGAGTGTCCATATGCAAAAATAGTTTTTCTTCTTTTGAATTTAAAATGTTTCAAAAAATTTATGCCTATCTCTTCTGAACTCCTGTGACAGGGATCCCAGAAACGTCTTCGTGCACCCTGCCTGATTCTAATTAACACCCAAAGTGTGAACAAAGAAGGGTCTCTTCCTTAACCAGCCCCTCCCCAAACCAATAGAAAACAACAAACTACAGTGTCAAAAAGAACAGAATAAGGAAAGGAAAAAAAGTGTGATTGAATTTTTTGTTTTATGAATATAAATTTTTGACTTTTTTTCTTTCTTCACAATTTTTCTAGCTGTTTCTCCCTTTCAATCTCGGTTGCCACCTCCTTTATGTAATTTCTGGTCATTTGTTTTTGCTACAAGAAAAATGTGCATCAATGACAACATTAGAAAATGTTAGAGATAAAACGGGAAGAATATTAGTTTTCTATGACTGTTCTAACAAATTACCACAAATTGGGAGACTTAAAACAAGAGAAATTTGTTCTTTTACATTTATGGAGGCCAGATGTCACTAAATGACCGGGGTGCAGGAAGGCTGGCACGCTCTGGAGGCTCCAAGGGACGCTCTGTCTTTGGCTCTCAGACCACGAGCTGGGCGTCCAACCCCTGACTTGTGTGCACACAGCCACATGGCTCTGTGCCCATGGTCACATTGCCTCTTCCTCTTTGGTCTCTCTGCTCCGTGTGTTTCTGGATTTATGGCTCACTTGGAAAATCAAGGTTGGCCCCCTGGTCCCACAATCATTAATTTAATTACGGTTACCAAGACCCTTTTTTCCGAATAAGATAACCTTCAAAAATTCCAGGGATTAGGACACAGATATATCTTTTGGGGGCCATCAATCATCAAATGAGTCTGATAAATCAGTGACAAATAGTTTATAGATACTGTGTAGTTATATGTGCAAAATTTTAGTAGCCAGAATCATTATCACTTATATAGTCAATAGCATTGTAATGGATTTAGAAGGGAAAAAAATTAGCATGCACTAAAGAGCTACTACCTGCCAGGCGGAGGGACAATCTAGGTTTATGTGTCTTGGGACCAATTTTTTTTTAAAAAATAATGAAATAATGAATGTAAAAGTAGGTGTAAGAGTACATGTTTAGAATGACATAACAAATTACAAAGTTGTAAATACCTTACAAATACTAGGAATATAACAAAATCCAGGAAAATAACATTTTGTCTTTATCATTATTATTAATGAATCATTTCCACAATTCCTCCATAATACTTTTTTTTCTCCGAATGCTGGGTTCATTCTGTTTGATTACCTCCTCATGCAAGGATCTGAATATTGTTTGGAATAAGAGGATATTTCTGTCTTTCCTCTAGATGGTCAGTGGAAATTCGGTTTTTTTGTTTGTTTTGTTTTTTGCTACAAATAACTTTTTTATATATTTTTTAATTTATTTTTTAATTGTTAAATCATAGCTGTGTACATTAGTGCAATAATGTAAAGTGCGCAACTTTACAAGTACGGAGTGCTATAAATAACTTAGGTTTTATTCTAGCTTCAGCACATAGGGAGTTTTATGGTTTTTTTATGTGGTTTTATGTTTGTATGTTTGCTATAAAACTATAGTTGCTTGGGTTTTATCTTCTCTGGGCAAACTCTTGGAGAATCTTAGAACTTGGACTTCGCAAGGTTCGCCTCGCCCTGTGGACGTGACTACATCCTTCCTGGCTTTTGTGAGCTGGCTCTGGTGGGGAGAGGGGACAAGTAGCTATAAACCATGGCCTTTAGAGTGCTTCCTTACAAGAGGGAAGGGAATGGCATCAGTTCAGAGCCTTCTCGGTGCGAGTATCTGGGAGAGCAATGAAATATACCAGAGTCAAGTTTTCAATGGGGAGTTGGGTAGATGTGTGGATGCTGGTAACCCAGAGCCACCCACAGGCCAAAGGCCACCACTTATAGCGTGACCATTGGGCCTCCTCTCTGCATCCCCAAAGGAGAATGCACAGAGCTTTAGAAGAGGCCTGAGCAAGTGAGAACCCTGCAGCTTAAGCATAACCAAGTGTCATCTTAAACCCACTTCTAGAGTTGGTATTATAGTCTCCACAGATGGATGGATGGTTACGTGAATTGATAACTATTTGTATGATAGGTAGATGATAGACATGAGATAAAATTTTGTCTTTAAGAATTACCTTAAAAGTTTTAAGTTTGAAATATGGAATCACCAACTCCAATAACATGTTATTAATGTTACTTTTAAGTTACAGCTCTCTGAAATTTCAACCACACATGTTGGCGAGTCTTAGAGGATCTGATTAGACTTTGCATTAACCTTTGAAATCTACTAGAGGAACAATTGAGATCAGTTCCCTTAGTTAACAATCTTCACAATGTTTATATCTGAACATAGGTGTGCATATGTGCTTTAAATATAGCACTAGTCTTGTAAATCCATAACACTGAACAAATATCAATCCGACTTCTTGAGAGGCAAGTAGAGAAATGTTCATTTTCATATAATCTTTTCCCTATTTCCAAAAAAAATGTAACCTATGTACCATAAATCTGATCACACAGTAAGAAAAATTACTGAGAATAGCAAAACAACCATCTAAATTGCTGCCTTACAATAGCTCACTTTGGCATGTAAGGTACACAGTATAATTCCTAAGAATAAATCAGTAGAGTAATCTGCTTTATGTTTGACAAAAAAAGGAAATGGCATTCTAAGATACAGCTGCGGAAACCATATGATGAATATTCAACATATGAGAACTGACAAATTTATCTTTACTCCATCATTAAGCATTTTTGTGACAAGCTGAGTATTCATCCTTCTGGGGTCTCTTTGTCTCTGTCCTTTCCGTCTAACGCGTGCTCCTGCCCTTTCCTGACATCCTGCAAGACTAGCCTTTTCTTTTGTTTGCCAAATTTCTGATTACCCATATTGTTAGAAATTCATACTCAGAAAACTCTTCTCAAGATAAGAAGACCAAAACCTTGGTTCAAAGCTTTCATTCCATCACCAAAAGTTTAATCTGATCTCTTCTCCCTCAGTCTCCCAAACAAGGTACAAGAACCACGTGAAGATTTTTCATAGGTAAATACGTTTATAATTATTTTTGTTCACCAGGAATTATGCCTATTTTAGACCTTCAGATTGATCTCAGATGAGATGACTCCTTATTTTACAGCAGAATCTTCCACTTTAAGAATTTCATCTTTCCAAAGTCAACCATTGTACTCATCCACCCTTCCTGTCTGTGTACAAGACGACACATGGGGAAAGCTTATAATTTGCCCAATTTTGATAACTCATGACTGGCATACACATAGAAGCTCATAGAGCTCACTGAAGTCAATTTCCAGAGAGGATTTCCAGTGTTAAGCTGGAAGGCAGCACGGGTAACAGGATGAAACGTTTGCACTTGAGGTGCCTAATACATCAGCCTCATGGAGAAACTCCCTGCGAGATTCTCTGTATAAAAGTCTGGTGTACCTGTGCACCAGAGGATTCCATAGTGTTTTCAAACAATGCACAATAAAAACTATTCTCCATGGGGTGGTGCCTGTGACTCAAAGGAGTGGGGTGCTGGCCCCATATGCTGGAGGTGGCGGGTTTCAAACTCAGCCCTAGCCAAAAACTGCAAGAAAAACAAAAAAAATTATCCATGTGAGACTTATTTCGTATTAAAGTACATCATCAATGCAGCAGCAGTCCTGGCTTCTTCATTTATTATGTGTCCACTGCCCCAGAGTCCATGACCAAACATCAATATATCTTAACACATTTTCAATGTTTATATGCTAAGGGCTTAGTTCCAAGAGTTATCAATAATGGCCCTGCTACGTCATTCAGGCTCACTAGCATCTCAATTATACTGCCTACCAAGAACTCCTCAGGAATTTTAGGCAGGCCGATAGTTTTTTGTTTTTTGTTTTTTGTTTTTGCAGCTTTTGGCCGGGGCTAGTTTTGAACCTGCCACCTCCGGTATATGGGGCTGGCGCCCTACTCCTTTGAGCCACAGGCGCCGCCCAGCAGACCAATAGTTTTTTAGAAAACCTAATTCAAATGTCCTTTAGGGTGAAGAGTGCCAAATTTTTCACTCATACTATCACTTCTTCCCTTTGAAATACTCTCCCTAGAGAGAGTTTTGTTTGCCGCATAACAGAATATGTAAACAGGTTGCTGAGCTCAAAATAATACTTGCATAATGATCATAGCAAAGTTAACCAGGAAATAGCATTGCCTACTAATATAAATAGCAGTGGCTGGTAAACAAGGGAGATAAATGTCAGAAATTCATGTTCGTCTAAACAAAGATAAGTGATCAATAGCACATATTTACCCAACACAACCACCAAGAAAACTAAGCCTATTTTCCTCAACACTAAATGCAATCTACCTAACTTTGTTAAAATTAATGTGATGATCTAAGTAAAATGGCTTTTCAAATGGCATTGATTTATCATTAGTAACACATGCACAAAAAGAGAAACACAAAAGTGTTTTTATTTATATAAAATGCATATCAGACACAGTTTTATAAGTACATCTAATTGGAATTTTATTTTTAAGATAATTTGAAGGATTCATTCAGGCTTACTGTCCTAAAGAAACAGATATCTTTAAAAAAAAAAAATACTGATTCAATAAAACTTTAATTAACAAAGCTGTGCTAGGAATGGAAGGATGAAGTCTGAGTACTGGAGAGTTGCTTAGAAAATCTTTTTTTTTTATTTTAACTTGTTAAATTAAATGATCTTTATAAAATATTAGGATGCTCTATTTTATTAGAGTAGCAATCATTTCACTATTAAAACTTAGTTGATTTATGCTTCTAATGATAGAGTTCCGATTACTTAAAATGTTATTGACTGGAGTCCAAAACAGGTATCTGAATTCTGGTATGTTTTTGCCCATTTTGAAGGGTTATCCTTGTTTCAAGGCGTCATTTTAATGATTCAATCATAAGGTACTACCGTGATGGTAGGTTATCATCAGCAAGCATCTGCAAAATGCGTGCTAATTTTTTCAGTGTTCTAGAAATGCAGTTGACTGATGGTATCAGAATCATAGCTCTGTTTCACCTTACACATATCCACATTATACCCATTCATCTTCCAAACCAAATATATTATCTAAAGAAAGAAATGCATGGCGCGTGTCCTAAACCAAACCAAGGTGAAATCGCCATTTGCTTAACAATGCTGTCAAAATTGTGAGTCCATTAAAAACGTTGCAAGTGGCTACCAAAGGAGTTTTAAGTTATCCCCCTTTCTGGCCAATTCTTCCCTGAGAGAATACCCCACACTGTCTGCAATGGGTGATTGTCACATATTAAATACTTACATATAGGATATGTTTAATTCTCACGATTGTGAGAGATAATCTATCTATTTATCACAGGCATTGCTTAGAAATAATTAAATATTTCAACAGCACACTTGCCCATAAATTTTATAGTAAGAATTGGGGAAAAGGATGTTTCATTAAAAATTTCAAGGAATCAAAAAATATGAGGGCTGTCTGGAAAGTATCTAACCACGTTTGTCTTTGTATTCCATAGTACATGGCTGGAGACTTTCTGGACAGCTCTCTGAGAAGTCAAAAGTTGTGTACTGAAGCTCATTCTCTTACATTAAAAACAATTTTATTTTTAAATATTACCCAACAACTACTTAAGATTGGATATCCAGACAGAGTTTTGTTAAATTTGGTAGATTAAAAGCAGAAAATTAGAGAAGGGGAAGGCACAAATTGAAGACAGAAAAGTCAGGTGATTATAGACAGAGGCTGCACACAGGGTGGCCAACCAGAGACAGGGCAGGGCAGCCTGTACCGATAGCCAACTATTAGACAACTACTTTAAAATTGCACACGAATTTTATGGCCACCCCGTGTGTGTCTGTGTGTGTGTACAGATATTTATACACACACATATAAAATAACAAAAAATCAGATTGTTTAGCCTAAAGCAGTGGTTCTCAAAGTGGGTTGCAATCCTTTTGGACTGTATCAAAGGTTCACAGCATTAAGAAAGTTCAGAACCACTGGCCTAAGCAAACAATGGTCTAACGACTTAGAAACTCCTAAGAGCATCTGTTACACAATAGACACTGATGGTGTTTCATCAACTACGAGTGGTTTAATTTGGTTTATTAGAATTGATGTAATTCTAATGTAATTCTGATGTAATTCAGAGAAATGTGCAATTTTTAGGGGAAATAATTTATAGAAAATGGTTTAAAAACATTGATAATAAAGCTAAGTTGTTGCTGTTGTTATAAGGAGTATTACATTCACTGATGAGAGTGGAACATCAATTGCCGTATGAACTTAATGTGTTTGTACATCATTGGATAATGATAAGATTGGATATCCTTCTTTACAATCTTATCATTGGCTATATATACAGGCTGCCCTGTATCTGGTTGGCCACCCTGTGTGCTCAGCCTCTGTCTATAATTACCTGGGTTTTCTGTGTTCAATTTGTGCCTTCCCCTTCTCTAATTTTCTGCTTTTAATCTACCAAATTTAACAGAATTCTGTCTGGATACTTAAGCATATCCAATCTCAGGCACACAATTCGTATCATAGGCTATTCTTTAAAACTAAGAAAACTAAACAATATATCGATAGCTCTGTGCCCATCTAGAATAAAAGAATAGGGATCTGTTTCAAGATGGTAATCAGAATGATTAAGGAACTCCAAGCCATTGAATGTGGGCTATTTTTGAAGTGAAAAATAGGGAATAGATAGAAATAAGATAAGAAAAGAAAGGCTGGAACAACTGGCCTGGGAGCACAGCAGAAAAAAAACAATGTCAAATTACAGAAAAAGCAGATCCATAATAAATAAAATTTATATTGCATAAAAGAAGATAACAGGAAAGAAAATGGAAAGAAAAGAGTAAGGTCTGGCATCCTGGGATGGAAGGAAAGGACCAGGATTCACATCCTTCTAAAATAGATGGTGGCTGTGCTTGGGGCAGGGACTGTCATCACTGTGACCCACCCGTGAGCCTTCAGACCTCTGCAAAATAGAAAATTACTCCCAACGACTCCTCTAGCCAACAAAGTAAAACTTTTTGTGTTTCCCTTGAAAAGGATAGAACCATGAGTCTGACCACTTTGCTTTAGGAACAGAGAGATTCAACTGTGAAGTGACGGGCTCATAGATTACCTTGTCGTGAGTACTGGAAATTGGCCTGTGAAATTGGAAGATGATTAAAATATTTTCCTTAATCTTCCTCTCAACTCGGATGAGTCCTTTCCCTTCCTTTTGTCCTCTGTGTGGAGGACAAAGCCTATCAGGATTCACGCCTACAGCTCAGACATGACCGTCTTTCCTCCAGGCCCCAACCCAACTGTAGATCCATCATGTCAGATGACAATTCCATAGGAAATCAATATTTTGAAAGGAAGATAGCTTCAGCCACTGCAGCGTGGGCTGTGGGTGCAGCCGGTGAATTCGAGAAAGCAGACCCAATTGTAGAGGCTGCTCACTGTGGCAGGATTGATCGCAGGTAACTACCTCAGAGGGGAGGGGAGGAGATATTCATGTCTCCCTCTCTTTCCAATGTGTTCCTATATTCTGGATCAAATAACACTTGTTTCAAGTTGATGTTCTTTCCACTCAATGTACGTTTTCATTACTATGCAGCAACGGTGCATCTCAGGATGGTCTATCTGGAAAGCTGCTCTAACGCCCCCACTCAAGCAGCTTCTGGGAACACTGCAATCAGACACAATCCAAATATTTCAAAAGATTAAAACCTGAATTTTAACCTTGATGTCAATATTTTAAACTAATATTACATATTTTAAATGCTTCCTTCAAATAGTTTATTTTTCTGAAAATGTAATATACATGATATTAGTACAAAAAATTAAGATTCAGAAGAAAAAATATGACCACTGTTAGGTTTATCTCCCAAAGATAATCATTATTACATCTTAATCTACTTCTAATACTTTTTCTATGCAATTGTTTTTTATACAGTGAATCTCATACTGAGGAGGGCAATCGTATGTCCTTTATAAAACAGTCCTGATAGTCAGAGATAGGGATCATTAATATATTTCAGGGTTGCATAATAATTGATTTTCCACAAATACCGTAATCTACTTAATCATCTTACTATAGCTAATATTTAAGTTGTACCCAATATAGCATTTTTCTGTTAATCATAACACTGAGATAAACACTAATATGTATTTCAAAAATTCTTGACATATTGATAAATCACTTTCTAAAAGGGTTAAGTGCTTTTCCTTAGATACATATATTTAAAATAAACTTCTTCTTACTCATCCCTGATGTAAATCATCAGAACTGTCCAGATATCTTTATGTCAGTGTAAGAAATATGTTTTCTCTAAGAGGAGTTGAAATAGAGAATGGTTCTATATTACTGAGTAAATCAGCCAAAGAGCAAAGTGACGATCAATTTAATCTCCAAAAATTTGTTTTATGGCCCATGACTTGTCAAGCTCTTTACAACCGAGGCTTAATATTGACTCCACTACCCCGTGTGCAGAATTCTTCACTGTCCCCTCTGCCCCTGAAGCAGGAAGAAAAGAAGGGAGAAAAGGGAAGTATGGAAAATTAGGGACTGCATTCCACATGATGAATGAATACTTCAACCCCAGATCCATCAAGGTCAGGAAGGAAGAAAGAGCTAACCATCATTATGCACATGGTGAAATCTGTCCCATTCTGGCTTAGCACGTGTACTTTCATTTGACCAATTCTCTAATTTTAAGAAGAGGTTTAAAATAGTATTGAGTGGAACACAAGTGCCAGGACAGCCAACAGCCAGGAGTTTGAGTTGGGCTCTAACAGGCTTCCCGGCGCTGAACAAGTCAGATAACCACTCTGAATATTAGTGTCCTTTGTGAACTGCCTGGTTGGGAAATTAATCTCTCTAAGTTTCTGTGGCATTTTAAAATTCTGTAGTACTCAGCCCTGATTTATATATAGCAGGATAAAATCTGTAGATTCTTCTCCTCATTTTTCTTACTGCTCTCTGCTCGTATACTCAGAGATATTCATTGCTGCAGGTGTAGAGTGGAATACAGAACAAAGAAATAATTCAAATGGATTTTTGAATGGATTTTTTTAACACACAGCACAGATTTTGTTCTGAAGGTCAAACCTTTTTCATTTGCATGATTCAGCCACCCAAGAAGAGAAGACGTCTACTAGGTGTCTCAAAACCTGGTTCTGCTTATCAGGAGCCAGAGGCTCTCAGCACAGGCGGATCCCACATTGCCTTTAGTGTCAAGGCCCACAAGCAGGTCAGGAAATCAATTCCTGGGTCTACCCCAACATTGCTTTTTTTCTAATGAAATGGAATAGAGTTCATTGTCATTAGCAACAGCAAGTTAGATGTGTGATTTCCAGGGCTGATATGAAAATGTATTTCTCAAGGAGCGTTTCTATCAGAACACTTTGAAAAACACCTGTTTAGATGATAAACCACAGCAGGCAGGATGAAGAAGTGTGCCCTGCGACCCGCTGACCAGAGGTTTGGACGGGCATGCGTGGAGTGGGAGAACGGCTGGGAGAGGACTGGGAGGGTGGGCAGCTCCACGCAACCGCTGAGCCTCAGTCCTTCCTTCTCCCACTGAGGGCTTGACATCCAGAGAACCGAAATCTGTAAGAAAAATAAAACTTACTGAGAATATCAAGGCAGAAAAGCTCCATTTCTGTCTGGATTTCTGGAAAGATACAGCCTGACAGTGCAATGCTCACCAATAAGAACCACCGCTTTGGGGTGTAAACTAATATATGAAATATATTTTCATATCAGCCCTGGAAATATTCAAGCAAAGAGACTTCCCGTAGTCAGGGAAGAATCTGAAATATGAAGAGAATCTAGAAAGATGCTCCTACGCAGTGCCACACACAGGTTAGGTAAAAAAATAAGATGACACCATCCACACAAAGTGGATGAGGAATGGGGGACCCACAGGGCAGAATGGGCTTCCCGGAGCAATCACTGCACTTTGTCAACACACAGAGGACAGCCAGCCCATTACTCCAGCAGTGAATGCGGCAGGCAGGGCCATCACACTCCATCCAGCAGCAGGGAAATAATGGAAGGGATGAGAGCCTCCATCCTAAGAGCCTTCATGTTGAGTTTATAAAGAAGATACAGCTTTAAACTAGAAGGTACCTTGATCTGTTGAAATCATTCCATCATAGCAGAAGTGGTGGCTTAAAACATACGATAAATTCATTTCACAGAAATTATAAATCTAAGTTCATGACTTTTATACACACCTCTCCTCAATTACATTTTAGATATATTCAAAAGCATACAATATCTTCTTCTTATTTTTAAACCACTTTTAGAACACAGGCCAATATCACCCACACAATTTCTGCCTGATAAGAACTGCTTTCAGCGTTTCTGTCCTTCCCTGCCAGAGCACACCTGAAATCAGGGTCTGCGTTGTATGCTGCATGAAGGGGCTGTGGCCAAGCTGCCCAGAGCCTTGGCCACTCCAGGTCTCACTGACATATTTGAAGACTGAGGAACAGGTCAATGGCGGCTCACTGACAACCATCCCAAAGCTGGAGATCCACTGCATCACCCAGCACAGCTCATGTATTGGATTAAACTCATCTCCCAGCACCCTGTACACCCTGTCACACTTGCTAAGGCACACGCAAACATCGTGGGGGTGGGAGGGTAGATGCCAAGTCTTCAACACTCTGTAAACATGATAAACATTTAGAAAAGTTCTGGTCACAAGTTTTCCCAGCGATGTCTGATGCAAGTGGGTCAGCCAATCAGGATGATGATGTTACATATAATACAAGTCCTCGGGAGATTAACTCAGAATTTACAACAGGCATGAGCCATCGTTTCTTAAATGTTTCATAAATAATCAGCAACACTCCCCTGTTTGGCAATGACTCCATGCACAAGCTCCTTGGTACACAGAAACGTCAAAGGTCCTCTGGTAATCAATTACAAATAGGCTATATATTATTTTTCCTACAGCTTCTAAATGCTGTGATAATTTTTCCTGTTTTAGAGCGCACTCTTATTGCATTTGAGATTGTTTTATAACTCTAAAAAGCCATTTGAATCATTTGTAAGTCTAAAAGCATATTTTACTGAGTGACCACATTGATTCTTTGATCTCTGGTGAATAAATAACGTTCGTTTTTAAAGACTTATTATTTTTCCAAGAGATCACGAAAATTTTAAAATAACTCTTCTGCTGAAACTTATGTCAGTCGACTACAAGTAAAGATACAATATAAAATCTTGGCTAAAGACAACAAAAATATTCCATCGTGAATTAGATAATAGAATGATTTTACTGCAGAGCTGCCCTCTCTGATCAAAATGGCAGGAAGTAGGATCAAAGAGGACATGAGTTTTTATAATTAGTCTGGAGTCCACTCATGTGGATTTGCTGATTTCGACTGTATATTTGAATTACTGTGAAGAAGACATTCAATTACTCTGTGGAAGGTAAATCTTAATCTGAGCCCCACATTAGCACATTGCATACATATTAATTTATATAGGTGTTCCTATAGGTGTCAATGGTCTCTGGACACCAATAATTTGCAAGGTCCTGTTCCAGAGCCACCTGCTCCATGAAGCCTGAACACAGAGCATTGCATCCATGATATGTTTCAAAGGATCCAGTGTTAACATATCTATGATATATGTTAAAATGATTCAAGGAAAGATAATATGTTAAATATTCAAGCAAAGAGACTTCATCGCACAATGGAAGGGATATCAAAATATATTAAAATAGTCAATAAAGATGACAGCCATATTTAGGGATATGTTATATCATTTATATCTTTAAAAATTGATTCCTAATGGATCCAGAAAGCTAGATATTGTTAGGACTACTGGATATAGTAAAGGGCATTAGCCATCCTTGTGTTCAGTCTCTCATTTTAAGGCCTCAGTTTAAGAATATGTTTTTTATTAACATATACACCAAAGAAGTAGCCTACACATGTATTTGTGAATTCATAGCAATGTGTCTGGTTCTTTTGTAAAATGTAGACTTGTCATACAATGTATTAGTCAACATTAAAGTGCCTGTACTAAACAATCAAATTACTTGTAATGAAAAGTGTATTTCTTGGGCAGCACCTGTGGCTCCAAGGAGTAGGGGGCCAGCCCCATATGCAGGAGTGGTGGGTTAAAACCCAGCCCTGGCCAAAAACTGCAAAAAAAAAAAAAAAAAAGCAGTGACAATGCTTATCAGCATGTCAATAACACTTTAGTAAGCAAATCAGCTCCACATTAGATTATTCACTTTTTATTTTTCTCCCTGTCTCCTCCTCATAACAATGAGTTAAATTTCCATTACAACAGGCACAAGGCTGGATAATCCTGGTGCACAAATTGCACAGCTCATGTTAAAGGTTTTAGCACAGTGGTTACTCCTGCTAAGGGCCCAGTAAAGGGCTGCCGCAGCACAGTCTTACCTGGTTGCTCATGACAGAAATCTGTTTAGAACTGTCCAAAGGGACAAAAAAGAAATTATCCAAAGGAAATTAGATTATTTTATGAATCTAAGAAATAAGTGGACAACCAATTTAAGAGATAATCAAAGAAGCATCTGGACCTTAGAAAAAAATGAAACCAAAAATTTCAACACCATTAGGTGCATCTCTTGGACACTGAGTTTTTTCTCTTTCCTGAATTCCGTTTCGTTCTTTCTAGTAGCAGAATGTTTCTCAGTGCGCTCACTGCATCAGCAGCAACCCCACTCCTACATATTTACTCAACTGAAACAGAAACTTAATTTATACCAAAAAAAAAAAAAAAAAAAAATCTTACACAAGTTATAATAGCAGGTTTATTTAACTTGCCCAACTAAAAACAACCCCATGTCTCTCAACAGTGGAATAAAGAGCAAACTGTGGTACATCCACCTACTGGAAAGTTACTCAGCAATGAATCAGCAAATCATGATGAGTCCAGCAACCTGGACATACCCCAAACACCTTTCACTAAGAAAGGGAACTGGGACTCAAAAGCCTGCACGCTGTGTGATGCTATTTATATAATGTTCTTATAAATACAAAACTATAGAGACAGAAAAGAAAGCAGAGGTTGTCAGGGATGGGGTGGGGGAAATTTTCAACTACAAAGCAGCAAAGAGAAATTGGGAGGGATGTGGTAACTCTCCTATATCTTTATTTTGTAGGTGGCTGTAAGACTTTATGCATTTCTTAAAGTTCACAGAACTGTATATTAAAACAGGTGAACTTTATTTTGTGTATGCCGTAATATGAAAAAAAAAATAGAAAAAAAGACAAACAAATTAGAAAAAAGTGACAACATCTGAAGGGATAAAACATTGAAGATACTGGAAAGATAATCCCAGGAGTTCCTGAAATTCAAACATCAAAGCAAGGACACAGAAAAAAAAAATGCCAAAACCATCATTCAACAAAAAGTACTTCAAGTAAATATTTGAAACTTCATAGAAAAAAAGCACAGATAGATCTCTTCTCTCCTCACTCTCTCTCCTACCCACCCTCTCTCTCTCTTTGTCTCTCCAATCACCCACCTCATAAGAAAAATATTTCAGCATTTTTTAAAAAGAGTATTTGTCTTTAAGGTAATAAAAATTAGGTTATCATCAGACTTTGACAGCAATGATATGTGCCAAAAAAAAGGTGATAATATATTTGAGAATCTTCTGGGTTTGAACCCGCCACCTCTGGCATATGGGACCAGCGCCCTACCACTTTGAGCCACAGACACCGTCCTATATTTGAGAATCTTGATAACATAAAATGTGTTCCATGGATTTGATAGCTAGCAAAATTGGCCTTCTACTATAAAGAGCATAAGACAAATTATTATTAACATTGAAGAAGTCAGAAATGTTCTTATGAACACTTTCTGAGGACTCTATTAGAAAAAGAATTCCAGCAACCAAAATGACTAGACAACAAGCAACAGAAGTATTGGTGGTGAGAAAAATATTTATACTTACATTTAGAACTATAACAAAGTTATAGTTTTTAAAAAGTGAAAGTTTAGGGTAGCACCTGTGGCTTGGAGTAGGGTGCCAGCCCCACATACCAGAGGTGGTGGGTTCAAACCTGACCCCAGCCAAAAACTGCAAAAAAAAAAAAAAAAAAGAAAAGAAAAAGAAAAAGAATATAGTATGTAATTGTTGTAAGCTCAGACCTTGTAGATGTAGTTTAACAACTAAAATATGAGCAAGGAATGATGACATATGTGCAAAAATCACTTACAACTGAGCTTCCTAATCATAGATGGTAGTCATAATACATCATTATTCCGAAACTGTTACGTGTGTAATGCAGGATAAAGAAAATAAGAAATTGAGGGTGGAGCAAGATGGCAGCCGAGTAACAGCTTTCCTGAAACTGGGCACCGTGAGTCTGGGGAGACCAGACTCCAGGCATCTCTGGCTGGTGGGATCTGCCCATAATCATCCCTTTGAGGATACAGGGAGTCAGCAAGGGACATCTGGACCCCAAGAGGGGGACAAAAAATGGAAAACTGGCAAGTGGTTGCGTGTGTTAGATAGACCTAATCCTGCCGGTAGCCATAAGTACAAGCACAGTGAGACTGCAAACCAGAAAGGACTTACCTGTGAAATGTTTCGGTGTTTCTGGAGTTGGCATTCAGTTGAACTGCCTTGGGGAGAGCTTGAGCAGAGTGCAGAGAACACTGGGCATTGTCTAGGGCCCCAGACTGAGCCGCAGAGCCAGACAGAGCTAATAGTGTTCAGCTGTTGGCTGCAGGGAGCCATTGGGAGAGAAATGCCCTGGCAAGGTCCGCCCTCAGGGTCACAGAGCAAGGATCAGGCGGGAGTTAGCAACCTAGTGACTGAGTAGACTAAAGGTGGGGACTGAGCTGCCTTACAGCCTTAACCCTCAGGGACAGAGTAAGACCAGTTTTGGCACACTGGAACCTCGGGCTATTGCCCTGGGTAGAGTACCGTGGTGTCACAGCTCATAGCAACCTCAAACTTGCAGGCTTGGCGCCACCCAGACCTCCATAAGAGCTGTGCTGCAACCCCCGACCCGTGACCCAAGCCCACTGGGACTCCGCATGCCAAGACCAGGAACTGAGGAAGCCACGCAACCCCATGTCCTTTCTCCTATACCCTCCTTGCCTCCACACTGAACCACTTGTCTGGCCAGGGACTCTGGTAGCCACGTGCCCTCTGGAGCCCTCCCTGCCTCTGCGCAGAGCCCTTCTCCTGGCCAGAGACTCCTAGAGCCTTGGGCTCTCTGTGCCAAAGTCACTGGCGCCAGAACTCCCAGAACCATGTGCACCACCTCCCACCCTGTTGCTGGATCCGGGTGTGTCACAGTCCAAGATGCTTCCACAACCAGAACTCCCTGGCAGGGGAAGCCCCAGAGGAATTACACAGGGTCACTCCCTACAAAGATCCAGCAACAATTGAGTGATCCTCCAGGGGTCTAATCTTGGAAAGACACCTCCCCAACTCTGAAAATGGCCAGAAGCAATGGGGAAAAAC
>CAUYPK010118353.1:0-12781 GCA_963574355.1 Loris lydekkerianus
ATGTCTCAACACAATAACTGTGAAATTGCCAGGAAGGCTATGTTAACCAGTGTGATATAAATGTGTCAACTGGTCTGTGAAACTAGTGTATGATGCCCCATGATCATACCAATGTACATAGCTATGATTTAATAAAAAAAAATAAAAAAAAAAAATATAAAAAATAAATAAAAAATAAATAAAAATTAAAAAAAAAATAAAATTCCAGGAAAGCTATGTCAACCAGTGTGATGAAAATATGTCAAATGGTCTACAAAACCAGTGTATGGTGCCTCATGATCGCATTAATATACACAACTATGATTTAATAATAAAATAAAATAAAGAATGAATGAACATAAATACAAAAAAAAAAAAAAGTGGAAAACCAAGTTAGTAGAAATAAAATTTTAAAACAAAATCAACAGTATCTAAATTGCACATGATTTAAAATGTCTATTGGCTGAAAGCAAACGTAAGAATCAAGTCTTTATATACTTACATAATTTAACCTAAGAAATAAACTTAGAAGAAGCAATTTCTGCAAAAGAAAACTCGGAATTACAGAATATACAACAAGATAAAAGTTAAATTAAAATGAATGAATCACACCAAAACATAATTGATCTTACTAATAATAATAGTGATAATAATGATAACCTTTTCATTGAAACAAAATAAAAATAGTTATTTCCATAACTATTTTATGGAAATGTCACCAAATAATTGAATTAACAAAGATTTATCCTAAAAAAAAGCTTTTTAAATAGAAATTTATTAATTTTCATATAATTCATATTAAAATATTTACATTAATAAACACAAAGATAAAATATTTATGGAATCAAGAAGGAAGTCCAAAATAGCTGTCTAGAACAGCAGGGTCAAATTATTATGCTTTTATTCCTTTCTGTGGGACTGATGTAAAATTATACAGCCATTCTCGTGAGCAAATGTGAGGACTTTCTGTTGAAAATAAGATCAATATCTACAGAAAGATTACCAATGTAAATAATTTGGATTAGGTTTATGTATCACCTGAAACGTAGGAAAAGATGTCAAATCTTATCTTGTGGTTCCTGCTTGGGCTTGTCTTGGATCTGGGACATGAAAACAGAGAAGAGCAAATGGTGAGGTGAATCGCTGGAGCCTCCCTTGCCTCGAAATTTCTCACAATGAGAAAGGCCCCAGCTGATCTAGATCCCCTTCTTCTGTGCCCTCATTCTCTTCCACTGCCCCCCAAAACTCTTTCCATGCACACTTGATAGAAGGGGGTAGAAGGAGGGATGAAAGGGAAAAGAATGGCACTTTGAGTAATTCCAGTCTAATTCACAGATGAGTCAGCCTCTGTTTACTTGACTTTGAGACACTGTTTAACAGATGCCCATCTGCCAGCTGTTAGGACCAAATTCTCACCCTGAAATCCAAAGGACTCCATTCTTGGTCCAGCTATTCCAGCATCACCAGCCTAAGCATCCCTCCTGCCTCAAACTAACTTGGGACACACAAGGATTAGCATCCTGCCCTCAAATTTCAGCCACCAGCTAGCACTCTACCCCAAGCTGACTCACAAGGTTCCACTTGCCTGATGAAGACCTAATTTTTGTTCTGGTTATCTCTGTTGATCATCTCTCCACAATGTCCAAGGAGTGTGGTTAGTCCATAGAAATAGACTGTTACATTTCTGTCACCCATTCTTGGGTCTGCACCAGACCCAATCCAATGGATATGTCTGACCCAAACCCTCCCTGGCTGCCAATTCCTGCTTCCTCTGTCCAGACGTAACAAGATGAGCCACTGGCTAGCCTCTTTCTCAGAACAGCCTTCTCTACCAAACCAATCCAACTCAGGCAGACAGCGTCCCTGCTGGCCCTGATAAATACGTAGTGATCTGTAAATGGCCATCCTACTCCTCTCAAGGATCTCAGAATTAACATAAGACATGAGGAAACTACAAATTACATGTGTGGGAGAAATCGGTCAAATTCTTCCCAAACACCCACAGCATCCAGACAACACCTCAGCCCCAAATCTTTCTTCTCTCAAGTAAAACAAAACTATTCTCCTCTGACCTTCTGGCTCCTACCCCCATCTCCTCTCTCATCCTTCCAGTCAGATTCACTACCATCCATTTCTCACTGAATGCAATCTCTTTGCCCCAATTTACCTGGCAGTTCTAAGCCCACAAGTTGTTCTGTAGAACTAACTTTCCAGAGGAGTCATGGGTTTCACAATCAATAGACATGTTACGAAACAAAAATAAAACAGACCATCACACTGGGTTTAAGCCATCTTGTGGATTTTTTTTTCTTTTAACCAGAAGTGGAGATTTGTGACATAAGCAGCTGCTACAAAACCAAACAAATGACAGCACTCAACTCAGAATTTGAGCCTATCCAGGGGCCGAATTATGTTTGCTTTGAGGTTTTGTGAAAGGTCACGAGGCCTAACAAAGTTCGGATGAAACTTGGCTGTTTCTCCGTTCGGCTCTGGCTCAGAACTTGTGGCGTTTCATGTGGTTTGGAGTTTTCAAACACAGCGCTTTGCACAGTGCTAATAAATGATTCTTTCTCAGCATGGAAAGCAATTAAACGTATGGCCTCTTGGGTTTTGGTCTTAGAATCAGTATTTATTTATTAGGAGCTGGGAGAAGGGCTAAATGGCCTAGAAAGAGGGATCACACATAATGAGGTGGGTGAATTTGCTGAAGACACCACATTTTAGATGACTGGAGGCCTAAAAAACAAGAGAAGAACTCCTGAGGAACCAATAAAATTAGACCACTGGGAAACTTGCTAATGAATGGAATTTAGCATCAGCCTACAAGGAACAAGTTAAAGCTGCTTGCAAAGCCCCAGGGAAGGCCGCATGAAAAGACCCCAGCACCATCTGTCTTCAGCCTTCACTGGCCACTCTGAGGGGTCCTGTGGGTTTCTGGGACATAGAACTCATGGAGCTCCCTCTGTGGGCCTTTCCAGGCAGTCACCTCAGTGTCACCCGTGTTTCACACTGGGAGTAGGGGTGGGGAATCTTTCTCCAGCTGTTCTCCTTTAACTAAGGGGGTGCATTAGTCTTCTGGGGCTGCCATAACAAAGTACCCCAGACTGGGTGGCTTAAACAACAAAAATTTATCTTCTTTGTTCTGGGGCTAGAAACCCAAGGTCAAGGTATCAACAAGGCTGTTTCTTCTGCGACCTTCCTTGGTCATGTCCCTGTGTCTTCACTTGGTCTTCCCTCTGTGAATGCCTGTGTCCTAATCTCCAGTATGACACCAGAGGATTACTGGATTAGGGTCTACCCATATGACCTTAGTTAACCTTTATTATTCTCCAAACACAGTCACATTCTGAGGTACCAGGGGTTAGGACTTGAACATGAATTTGGGGGTAATACAATTTAGGCCGCAATGGTAAACATCACACCTTTCAGTTCAGTGCTGCATCTGCTCAAGTCATACAACAGAGCCAACTCCCAGACTCCTCGTGGAGAGTGACCAGGCCCTGATGGAGAGAAAGCTCATCTTCTCCCTGTACACCATGCTTTCAGCTGGCATGAGCATGGAGGGAAGAGCTGCATCAAAACCACTTTCCTGCCAGCCAGTCCCCAGTGTCTGCAATGTCCCCTGTGGATCCATTCTCCTCTAAGCCACAGGGGGCTGAATTCCATGGGCTGTGAACCAGTTTCTTGCTCACTGGCTTCCTGAAAAGCAGGAGCAGAGGACTGAAAGGTGGGGACACAAAGAAGTCAGCATTCAACAGCATTTGTACTCCTCTGGTTCTCTCCTGCTGGCCTATAGTATGGCCATGGCTTCTGCAGGGTGCCACCCTCCTACAGCCAAAGTCCTCTTCATCACTCTGGGGCCCCTCCCTCTCTCCATCATTCTGGGGCTCCTCCCTCCCATTGCCTCCAGGCCTAGACATGGTGACACTTCTGGCTGTTGCTAGTCCTGGGGAGCTTCAACATCTCTTGTAGACTTCCCTTAACCACACCCAAATATTGTAAAAGGAGCTTTTATTCAAACATTATAAAAGGGCCTTCCTGTTGCCCCTTTGAGGGTGCTTCTCATCCTGCTGGGAGTTCTGAGGTACAACCCTCCCAGCCTTCTTATCATCCACTGCTCTCCTGTGTGGCCACAGCTTCATCCCCTGGCCTGCTGCCATCCCTTGCTTCTGTTGTACCCTTTTCTCTGTCTTTCAGATGCCTTTGTCTCTTCCTTACCCAGACTCTCAGAAAGGCTAAAAATCTGAAGCCAAATGTCACCTTTTCCAGGAAGACCTCTCTGCCTGCTGTCACATCATCTCCCTTTACAGAGCCAGGTGCTCCTCATATGTGCTGCCATTATAGCCCAAATCCACTGTTTAATGCTTGTCTGTGAATATGTCTAAATCTCCATGGGAAACAGAGTGCCAGCCTTCCAAAGATGATAGATCCCAATCCCCAGAACTTGTGGATTCATGGCAAGGATAATTAAGCTTGCTAATCAGTTGCCTTTAAGATGAAGGGAGCATCCTGGATTACCCAAGTGAACCTAGCATAATCACAGGGGTTCTTAAAAGTGGAAAAGGGAGGAGGAAGAGCAGGAACTGGGGAGACAGCAGTGGGAGAAAGACTTTACTGGCCAGCACTGCCTTTGAAGATGGAGGAAAGGGCCACAGCCAAGAAATGTGGACGGACTTCAGAAGCTAGGAAAGGCAGGAAGCAGATTCTCACCAAGAGCTTCTAGAGCAGCAGTTCTCAACTTGTGGTCACGACCCACAGGAACTGTATTAAAGGCTCACGGCATTAGGAAGGTTGAGAACCACTGCAAGGGAGCACAGACCTGTCAGCATCTCGATTTTAGTCTAGGGAGATCCATTGTGGACTTCCAACTTTTAAACTTGTAAGATAACAAACTGCACCATTTTAAGGCACTAAATTTGCGGCAATTTACTATAGCAACAACAGAAAATTAATATAATCCCCCAGTAAAGAGTCAGATACTTGAATACAGGGAACACATATTTATACTGTGTCTTCCAAGCTCCTCTCCCAAAATTTGTTATACAGTGGTTCATGAATATATTTGTCAAATTAAAGATAGGATGAGAAATTATGTGGCCCACCCATGTTTTCTAGATCCTATGTAACAACAGTTTATCTGAAGGAAGAAACCTGTGTTTGTCTACAGACATGTTAATGATGATGAAGTTATCAATCTACTATATAATCATTGGGAAAAATAATTTGGCCAGTTGCCAAGGAGAACAAGTATGCAGGAAGGGAAGGCATTTGTGGCTGTCCTCCCTCTCAGGAAAGCAGCTGTTTTAGGACAAGCCCAGCTCCCCAAATAGGCAGGGAAAGGACAAATTTTTCCTTGGTTTTGGCTGGATCTGGATCCTGAGCTTCATAAGCACTGGTTGCTACAATTTACCAAGAACCTCTGGCTGTGGCTTTCCACAAGGCTGGTCTATTACAAGTCTGGGGCAGGCACCGCCTAGCATCACCACAGTCTTGTTCTTGTAACAGCACCAACAGCAGGTGACCTGCAAATCCCACATTTCATGACATGAGAGCTAGTGACTTGGTTGGTTTAATACTCCTTTGGCTTTGCTGAGAACTCTACCCCAGGGGAGTAAGAGCCCTGGGATCTGGGATGGCTCTGTCTTCAATCAACAACTAAATGACCTGGACCAATTTCCTCACCTAGCAAGTGAAAGGGCTGGACTTCTGTGGTTGCTGCAGTCTCCTGCATTCTAAGATTCTATGATAATTATACAATTTCCAAACACACTGATGCTTGGAAAATACAAGAGACAAACTGTCCATATTAAAGAGAACATTTCACCAAGAGGGAAAAGAAGAGCTAGAGCCTGACAAAGGAAGTAGAGAAAGGAGGGAGGGAAGCAAGGAAGAAAAAGAGGCGGGAAGGTAGGGAGAATGAAGGAGAATTTATGCAGCACCTACTAAGTACCATCCTCCTTTGCCTCCCTCAGCTCACATCTCCCTTCCCCGACTCCTCTGACACTTCTCCTATCTTAACTTTCCTTAAAGCCTGTTTCAGCCTTCCATTCTTGATCCTCGGCCCTCATCTAGAGCCTCACAAAATTTTCCACCAAAGTGCCTCTGACCTTGGAAGAGAGTAATGAAGACCTCTGGAAATCAAGCCTATAGCAAGTAAGAAATCTGAAGTCTCATTTTATCTTAAAACTAATGTGAGCTAGGCTTGGTGCCCATAGCACAGTGGTTATGGTGCCAGCCACATGCACCGAGGCTGGTGGGTTCAACCCCAGCCCAGGCCAGCTAAACAACAATGACAACTGCAACAAGAATATAGCCAGGTGTTGTGGTGGGCACCTGTAGTCCCAGCTACTTGGGAGGCTGAGGCAAGAGACTCACTTAAGCCCAAGAGTTTGAGGTTGCTGTGAGTTGTGATTCTATAGCACTCTACCAAGGGCAACAGAGTGAGACTCTGTCTCAAAAAAAAAAAAAAATTAATTAATTAATGTGAGCTTTATGTTCTCTATAAACAGGGATTTAATCTATTCCATGGACTAAAACTGTTTGCTCCAGGAACACGCAGCATGTTAACCCTGTGAGGTATAAACCTCAGCCCACTCATGCTGCTCTCAGATGTGGGACACTCCACCTGGGAGTTGAAAGGCAGGAGTTATTCCCATAGCTCACCAAGGCCAGAGAAGCCTGGGAGGTTACCCAGTTGATTACTGCTAGAGAAACCAAGCAAATAAAATAAAATTTAACTATCCCCAAAATGCTGCCTTTAGAAACCTGGGATGATGAGTTTGCTGGAGCAGTCTTCCCCCTCTCCCCATAGTCTGTGCCACTGGACAGGCCGTGCCTGCTTAATACTCTGCTGACAACACCAAGGCACATTCATACTCTGTTGTAGCATTGCCAACAACTTGTAAAGGCAGAATTGGAGGTGTGTGTGCTCAAAAGCAGTAGAAGTTGGGGAAAGAGGAAGCAAAAATCCCAGCAAAATAAAGAGCATGTGCTTGGGGCTTAAACAAGAGGGTCTCACCAGAGAGAGAAGACTTAGCCATCAGCCAGAGCAGGACAAGATGGACTTAGCCATGGACCAGCAGAGTAGGAAGTGGCCCCTCATGAGATTCTTGGGAGGCCAGCCAGGGCTAAGCCTAGATACAAAGCAGGTGTTGTGAGCATAACTAACACCACAGACCATCCTCAGGGCTGTTGGGAGGTGAAAATGAGCTCACCCATGCCTGCTGTACAATAAGTAATGGTGTTTGCTACTATTACTGCTGTCATCATTCATCAGGAGTGAGGTCACCTGCTTTGGTGGCAAAATCAACCATCAGGAGCAGACTTCAAAATCAAGCAGTGGGCAGAAGTCAGGAACTGAGGTTGTGCTTGCCAAGCTATGGGGGTTCTGAGGAAGAGGTTGGAAAGCTGCAGCAGACCTAGCAGCCAACAAGTTCTGTTGGAGCCACTGGAAGGAGTCTTGTAAGGAGCCCTTTTAGGGGGCTGGTAGAAGTTAAGACTTTAAAGATTCAAAGTGATGCTGAGTACCCAAGAATGGGACATCACAAAACTAGAATTGGAAAGAAGAGCAAATAGTAAAAATAAGGGTGACAGCTGTGTTGTAGGACTTAAGCTCAGAGACCTAAGTTTGACTCCCTACTATGACATCTGGTTGGGTGACTTTTGGCACATGGGGTAACTTCCCTGAGCCTCTGTTGCATCCTATTCAAAATGAAGTAATTAAAGTAATTTTCTCCCATAGGATTTGGGGAAGTTCAAGTGAGAGATTTCATGGACATAAGAAATGCTGAAACAATGTTACCTTAACTTAGTAAGAGCTACTATGACAGAGTGAGTAAATGGTGCTTGGTCTGTATTAAGATTCTGATATTGAGTAGGAAAAAATTTCTAGAAAAGAGAATGCTTCTTCTGAGTCTCTATATTTTGTTTTGGAATAGTCAAGAGTTGAAAAGAATGAAGAAGAAGAAAAAAAGGAAGGAAGAGGAAGAATAGGATAAGTAGGAAATAAGGAAGAGGAAAAAGAAAAATGAAGCTAAACTATAGCTTTCACATGAAGGCTATAACCCAACTATACCACAAGACTATGAGGAAAGGACCAAGGAAGGGGAAGGGACGGGGGAGGTTTGGGTGGAGGGAGGGTGATGGGTTGGGCCACATCTATGGTGCATATTTTTATATATAATAAAAAAAAATAATAAAAAAGGAAAAAAAAATAAAAGCATTTTAGAAAACTGAAAAAAAAAAAAAAAGAAAAATAAAAATGGCAAAGGATAAAATGAAAGGAGGAGGGAAAGGGAAGGAAAGTTGGTTCTGGTGATTATCAGCAGGACAATGTAATACAAGAACATTCCCAAACAGAACCTCAGTAGTCCGCTTCCTCTCTGCCTCCCTCACTCTTAAGCTCATCTCTTACATGTGGAAGTTCTCCAGGGCCCTGACTTGGGCCCTACTTTTTTGTTGCAAGATACTCTTGACCACCCATTATGTAATCCTTAAACATTTATTTCCAGACTGGGTGTCTGTCTTAAATTTCAAATTTGACCTGAGTAGATCAAAGTCAACACAGAACAAATGTTGCACATCCCAATCCCAATAGCAATATCTTGTCTCCCCCTTTATTCTTTTTCTTCCTTTTTCTTTTTTTTTTTTTTTTTGGCAGTTTTTTGCTGGGGCCGGGTTTGAACCCGCCACCTCCGGTATATGGGGTTGGCGTACTACTCCTTTGAGCCACAGGTGCTGCCCCTTCCCCCTTTATTCTTTATGGAGTTCATGGCAGCCCTGTCCCCCAAAATCAAAAATGTGGGATTCTTGTAAAACTTCTCCCTCTCCCTAGGCCTCTAACAGTTTGGCTACCTTAATTTTCCCTGAAACCTGTTTCAACTGTCTATTCTTGATCCTCAGCCTTCAGCCATACCCTGACAAGAGTCTGCCTGTGGCTTTTCTAATGTTAAGCTTATACCCATCCAAACCATCCTCTATCATCAGACAAATGTTATGTGATGTAATACCCAAGATTCCCTGGAAAATCATTCAAGGTTTCCTTTCCTAGTGTACAGGACAAAAATGTAAATTCCTTATCTAACCTATGCAAAGCCCTTCACCTGATACCTGCCCACCTTTCCAGCTTCTTCTCTTTTCCTCAACCCACATTCATGTACCCCTGCATTTCATTCTGACTGAACCACTTAGTTAAAGATATTCTTGACTCTGCCTGAAGAATTTCTGATTAACTCATCTGGCTGGGAAACTCCTGGCTGGCCTGCAAGACGCTACTCAAATGTCCTGTTCAGTGGAGAGTTTTCTCTGACTTTGCTGTGTGCACAATTAAGCATTCTTACACCCATGCTTTTCCTATAAATCTGTTATAGTTCTTATCAATTTATGTGATTATTTGTTTAACAGATGGTCTTTCCAACTAGACTGAAAGCCCCTGGTGGGCAGAGACTGCTGTATTTGTCACTGAGCTCCCAGCACCTAATAAAATGCCTGGAACATAGTGGTACTAAATTCCTTACATAAATAATTGAATAAAAGGGTGAAGAACATTCACAAAAACATGAATATAGTTATACCTATGACCAGATTCCAACTAACCAGCGTTTAAACATATTAAAAATCAACTGACATCTAACTCTCTGACATTTATAGCAAAGGAGATAAAGACTTCACCTATAGAGCCCCAAGGCCACTCAGTTCATGTCACCTCGCAGGCAGTAACTAAGCTATACAGCCACTATAATCTATCCAGGATCTGCCCTGCAATTGTAGAAATTCCATTTGGTCTGTGTGTCCTATAGTCTTCTGGCTTGGGAGAATATCAATTTATTAACTATCCACAAAAATATAACTGCCAAAAACTTAATTTGCCAGCTTTCTGTCATCACATTTTCTCAGTAGGGGAAAATCTATGGCAAAAATAAGATTTAATTCGAAAATTTGCTTGCTAAACAAGGAATTCAAGGAAGGGGAGCCAACCTAAGTTATTCATCTATCTAATTACCCAGCACAACTGCTCTATCCTTCATGAGTTGAATGAGAATGGTCCCAAGACCAGCCAAAGTGCCATCTTCTCTAGCAGTGATAGAGATACTCTGAAAAATTATAGTTCTTTAGCTTCTCATTTTCTGGACTTTATGCAGACAGCCCCTTTTTTGACTAGGAAGGCACAACCAACCAGGTCTCAATTTCAGACAGGCAATACAGCCATGCACATCCCTACAGCTACACTCAGGCTCATTAAATACCTCAGCCACTTGCGTTCAAATTACTACTTAGGGAAAGTTAAATTTCTCAGGAGATGGATCTCACTCAAAATATGTTTTCCTAAATTTTGGGGATAGACTTGCTATTATGACTTTGTGCTGAATTTACTTTTTGGAGGTAATAACAGTCTGGATTATTAAAGCTTTACCCTTGTGGGAAGCATTTATATTTAACACAGATGGGGAGAGTAAATAGAAAAAAAAATATGATAAGTACTAGAAATAATATAAATTGACCTGATGCCTTTCTTCTCTTTCATTTTGGGGGGGTTCAAAGTTTCTAAAAAGAGAAACCCACCTGAGTAAACCAGGGTTCATCAATCTCTTCATCCTGAGGTGTCCAGTATATGTATTCTCCGTGGCATCCCATGAAATTGGTTCAGACCCTGGGTTGGAGGAGAGAACTGATTTGGACTACAGAGGGGTAGGTAGTCTCCTACAAGAGAATTTAGAGGGCAGAGTGATAGGCTGAGGACCACTGGGAAAGGGAAATCCCAATGGCTGACATAGCCATGAGTCTCAAACATGTAAACAGGAAGCCTGCAGGTTGCACATGGTTTGGATACAAGATTTGAAAGTCAAGTTCAAAAAGTGTATCCAAAGAATCCGCTGGAGGAGAGAAAATTTGAGTTAAAGTTAAAGCACCCTCCTAAGAAATCCAAAGCAATTTCCTCTCTCACTGAGAGATAAGATGAGGACTCTCACTCTTGGCCTTTTTTTTTTTCTTTTCTACTTCTAGTTTCTTTGGATGTTTATAGTCTTAGGATCTACTCTAAGCAAACTCTAAGTTATGGCCAGTAAAGGATCCAGGTTTTGTGGGGTCTGAGTCTAATAGGCTTGTTGTAAAGATTAAGAGAGACTATGTGTAATCCTTGGTTTGATATTTTGCATAATATAAGGACTCAATAAACAAAAGTTATCTAAGGGGCAGGTCATGGAGCAAAGGGTCCAGTTAGAAGATTCCCTCAATGGCTGGGCAGAGAAGAGAAGGACTTGCACGGATGCTGTAGTATGGCAGGGAAAATGGAGACAGAGAAGACAGGACAGCTCTGGAAGAAGTTAGGAAGACAGGAGTCACAGGGTGTGCTTGCTGATTGCATTTAGAAGATGATTTAAGAAATGGAAAGAGGAAAACACTAGCCAAAGAAACTGGGAAAGAACAAGCTGGGCACCAAGCATCAATGGTAGTGACCACTGAATAACTCACAACTGTCCAGCATGCAGCTTGGGACTGGACACACCTAGGAAATGTTAGCTAAAGAAATATTGTACTTGTCTAAATGCATAAATGTCAAATGAAGGGGAGAAATGTATCAATTTGATTTAAAGAATAAATATTTTTATTCACAGTTATAGTTCACATAAATTTTTAAAAGTACTGAAAACGATACTATAAATTTTCCAAAAGTATATTCAGTGTATAATAAAAATAAACTATAACCTTTAAGAGATTACTTATTCAGTTTTATTATATCTTGAAATTCTGACACTGGTTATGCTGTTACATATAGAAGGAGCAAGGACTCAAGCAGAGAGGCCATCGGGAAGAGAGAAGATGCCTGGAATTATACGTGCTCATTAATGTGAAATAAATCAAGTTCAGCAAATAGACTCCAATTTCCCTTGTTATGCTGGTGAAGAAATTAATAAATTGCAGCATTCTTTCCCACTGAACCAAAGGTATAGGCTTTGTAGTTCAATGACATAAATAGTCATTGGCAATCAAGAATTGACATTACAGAAAAATCCCATCTATCATCTTGGTTTATTAGTCAGGATAGTCTAGGTGATGCTTCAATAATAAGTAACTCCATAATCTCTGTAACTGGAAACCACAAAGGCTTATTTGTTGTTTAGGTTACATGTGCTTTGATAGCTGTCTGGGGGCTTTGCTCCACAACATGACTGTGCTCTCTCAAGACCCTAGTTATCTGGAAACCTGCCAGTCAGTAGGGCCAAGGCACAGTGTGGAAAACACAAACTGGCTCTTAGGCTTGTGTGATGCCCCCACACATCTGCTTACTTCCAATCAATCAAAGCAAGTGACACAGCCATATCTAAGGTCTAGTAGACAAGGAAGTACAATCCTGCCATGTGTCTAGGAGGAAAGAGAGCCTGAGTGTTAGACCAGCCCTGATGACTGTCACTCTAGGACAGACCCAGAGGAATCTGGCCCAACCACAGAGCCCAACTCCAAAGGTACAGTCAGGTCTGCAAGCCCCACATTTTTTTGTGGTGCAGAATAGTGAGTTCTTAAAGAGACTAAAGTCTATTTTAGAGGGAGGAGAATATTTGAGAAAATAGTCAATTACAATACAGAATAATAAAGACCTACCATGGGATAATCATTAAGTGCTGTAGGAGCACATAAGAAATGGACTGAGATCACTCTGCGTTCAGTCAACCTAAGACAGAGACCAAACCATTGATGTTTGTATCCCCATGACGGGTAAGACTGAAACTGCAAGAGCAGGCAACCTAAGACAGGGGCTATGTTTATCCGCCATACAAAAAACAAAAGAGGGAATTTTTGGGCCCTG
>CAUYPK010118360.1:0-58714 GCA_963574355.1 Loris lydekkerianus
CACCATTAACTAAGATAGACTCTCAGTGGATAAAAGATTTAAACCTAAGACATGAAACTATAAAAATACTTGAAGAAAGTGCAGGGAAAACTCTTGAAGAAATCGGCCTGGGTGAATATTTTATGAGGAGGACTCCCCAGGTAATTGAAGCAGTATCAAAAATACACTGCTGGGACCTGATAAAACTAAAAAGCTTCTGCACAGCCAAGAACATAGTGAGTAAAGCAAGCAGACAGCCCTCAGAATGGGAGAAAATATTTGCAGGTTATGCCTCCGATAAAGATCTAATAACCAGAATACACAGAGAACTCAAATTTATTAGCAAGAAAAGAACACATGACCCCATCTCAGGGTGGGCAAGGGACTTAAAGAGAAACTTCTCTAAAGAAGACAGATGCAAAATCTACAAATACATGAAAAAAAGCTCATCATCTTTAATCATGAGAGAAATGCAAATCAAAACTACTTTGACATATCACCTAACCCCAGTGAGAGTAGCCCACGTAACAAAATCCCAAAACCAAAAACATTGGCGTGGATGTGGAGGAAAGGGCACACTTCTACACTGCTGATGGGAATGCCCACTAATACGTTCCTTCTGGAAGGATGTTCGGAGAATACTTAGAGACCTAAAGATAGACCTGCCTTTCGATCCTATAATTCCTCTTCTAGGTTTATACCCAGAAGACCAAAAGTCACAATATAACAAAGGCATCTGTACCAGAATGTTTATTGCAGCCCAATTCATAATTGCTAAGTCATGGAAGAAGCCCAAGTGTCCATCGACCCATGAATGGACTAGCAAATTGTGGTACATGTACACCATGGAATACTATGCAGCCTTAAAGAAAGATGGGGACTTTACCTCTTTCATGTTTACAGGGATGGAGCTGGAACATATTTTTCTTAGCAAAGTATCTCAGGAATGGAAGAAAATGTACTCAGCCCTATTATGAAGCTAAATTACAGCTTTCACATGATGGTTATAACCCAACTATAGCACAAGAGTATGGGGAAAGGGCCAAGGAAGAGGAAGGGAGGGGGGAGGTTTTGGTGGAGAGAGGGTAATGGTTGGGGCCACATCTATGGTGCATCTTAGAATGGGTACAGGCGATTGCACTAATGTACATAGCTATGATTTAACAATAAAAAAAAATTTAAAAAAAGATTACTGGCAAGAACAGATCATATAACAACAATAATAAAGAATATTAATTGGTGTTTTACTTTTCCTACAGAAATATAAATATCTTGGATAAAATTGGAAATATCAATTTGTATATATTATTTTATCTACTTCTCTGGTTTAGTCATCAACTACTCTTTGTAGTACATGCTACTTTAGCTGTAATGTTGTCATTTCAACATTAATGGCAATCTTTCAAATGTATTTGCCTTTATAAAAGTTTTTCATTAGTGCAGAATAAACTTTCATTTCTTCTTGTAGCTGGGGAATTTTTATTTGTAAAATTTGAATGAAAATTTTACTTCTTTTGTGTACTCTTACATTTGTCTTCCAGGACCAATTTTTAAAATAGTACGTTATTCTCCCCAACCTCATTATTTTTTAACCCTTGACACGTTGTAATATAATTATTCATTTAGATATATCAAATCTACCATCTTTGCCCACTACTTAGAGTGTAAGCATTGGCTCCCATATTCACTCCTTTTTTTCTTTTTCAGTCTGAGTGTCTCACTATTTTTGTCTCATCCCTCCCTCAATTTCTGTTTTGTGCTATGGAACACTATGGAAAATAGGAATCCTGATTAATTGATATGGCACATAGCAATGTTCTTACCATGCCATTGGCTTTGGTAAGCTTTCAAAAAATAATTACTGTATACATTTAAAATAGGAGTGCATGTGGATAGAATCCCAAATAGAGCATGTGCACATTTATAACTTACAACAAATTAAGTTTTGTGATAATAAATGTTCTGTTATCAAGTAGATGATTATCTTGTTCTTGTTTTATAAATTCCAAGAATATTAATGATGAAAAATATCCTGTACTTTATGTATTTGATATCTTTCCCTTGTTAAGAAGAAATCAGGGCACAATAGGGAGTGTGGATAGGTAGAAACTGAGAAGGTAAGGAAAAATATAGAAATGGAAAGAGTTCAAAGAGAAAAACAAGTCTGCAGATGCACTTCTGAGTTGGGCTCAGAATGACTGAAGAGGAAAGGAAATGGAATGTGGCAGACAATATAATCTGTTCAAAAGCCATTTTCTTCACTTTTTAGAACTGTGAGACTTCAATGGCAGTCTCAGACAGACTGAGGTAGAAGTGAGTATATGATTTAACTCAGACTAAAGACATAAAAGGAAGTTTTCTCATGTGCTTTGGCAATGTATTTATTGGATTCTTAATGAGAATTAAGAAATATTCTTTATATCTGTTGTACATTTGATTTTTTAAGTAAAAAAATTCATTATTCAACTATAAGGATGGTTAGTATGGGTTGAACATAGAAAAAAAAAATGGGAAAATGATCAAGAATTCCCATTTCTTGCTGATTTTGGGAACCACTGACCTGATAAACCTAAAGTAGTCCTACTCTTCAACTTTTTCAAACTGGTAAACTTCTGTACATAATTTCTTCAAATATTATGTCTCCCTTCCCTGGAACTTCATCCAATTAAATGTATCTTAAAACACTTGATCATGTTGAACAATCACTGAAACTCTTGTCATAGTTTTTTCATGCTTTCATTTCTCTGAGCTGCATTACAACTGGGTTAGCAACAATGGACTGTCATCAGTTTCACAATCTATCCTTCTAAATTTTTAACATATGAATTGTCCATTAAGTATCATTTCTGAGGTTGTTTTTGCAGCAAAGTTTATCTTTATTGATACAAACTAGGAAAAAGACAAAACACACGTCTTTAGATATTCTGCATGATTGTAAAATTTAAATGGGAAATTGATTTAAACACTGCTTTCCCATATCCTTGAGCTTCACATCTCTAATTATATTTTCTTTTTATATCACCTATCTTCCATTTTCATCACTAAACAATATACCTTCCTTTCTATTGGAACTATTCTAAGTTATTCTGGGTGAATTTGATTTATAAACTGTGAAACACAAATTGCCACTTTTATTTAAAAAATTACAATTGTTTTTTTAGTCTCAAATAAGATTACTAGACTGTAACTGTTGACTTGTTTTTTTATTAAGTCATATATACATAGATTATGAACACATTTATGTCTTTGTGCAAATTGGAGTGCTTACATACTACTAATTAACATAGCTTTCACCTCATTTACTTATTCACAGTGTTAAGACATTTGTGTTCTATACATGATGGATTTGACTTGTACCCTTGTGATATGCTCCATAGGTGTGGTCCCACACTTAACCCTCCCTCTATCAAACCATCTCCCTCACAACCCCTTCCCCTGCCCCTTCCCTCCTTCATTTGGGCTATAGTTGTGATTCTTCTTTCATAGGAAGGTGCGAGTTATAATAAATTGGTTTCATGGTAGTACTGAGTACATTGTATATATTTTCTTCCATTCCTGAGATACTTTACTAAGAAGAATATTTTACAGCTTCATCCATGTAAACATAAAAGATGTAAAGGCTCCATCTTTTTTTATGGCTGCATAATATCCAATGGCATGCATATACCACAATTTGTTAATCCATTCATGGGTTGATGGGCACTTGAGCTTCTTCCATGACTTGGCAATTATGAATTGAGCTGCAATGAACAATCTGGTGCAAATATCCTTATTGCGAAGTGATTTTTGGTCTTTTGGATATACACCTAGTAGAGGAATTGCAGTATCAAATGGTGTTTTAGATTCTACATTTAGATCCCTGAGTGTTCTCCAAACTTCTTTCCAAAAGGAACGTACTGGCTAACGTCCCATTAGCAGTGCAGAATTGTTTCCTTTTTTCCACATCCATGCCAACATCTGTAGTTTGGGATTTTGTGATGTGGGCTACTCTTACTGGAGTTAGATGATATTTTATAGTGATTTTGGTTTGCATTTCTCTGATGATTAAAGATGAAGAGCATGTTTTCATGTGTTTGTAGACCATGTGCCTATCTTCCTCTGAAAAGCTTCTGTTCATGTCTCTTGCCCACAATGAAATGGGATCTCCTGTTCTTTTCTTATTAATAAGTTTGCCTTTTCTGTGGATTGTGCTTATGAGACCTTTCTTGGAACCATAACCTGCAAAAATCCTCTCCCATTCTAAGGGCTGTCCACTTGCTTTACTTACTATGTTCTTGGCAGTGCAGAAGCCTTTTAGTCTGATCAGATCCCAGTAATGTATTTTTGATGTTGCTTAAATTACCCGAGGGGTCCTCCTCATAAAGTATTCTCTCAGGCCAATTTCTTCAGGTATATTCCCTATTCTCTCTCCAAGAATTTTTATAGTTTCATGTCTTAAGTTTAAGCCCTTTAACCAGTGAGAGTCAATTTTTGTTGGAGAAAAATAGTGTAGGTCCATTTTTAGTCTTCTACGGGTTGCCAGCCAATTCACCCATCACCATTTGTTAAATAGGGAATCTTTTCCCCAATTTATATTTTTTTATAGGCTTATCAAAGATCAAATGATGGTAAGTGTCTGGTTCATCTCTTGGTTTTCAGTTCTGCTCCATATATCTACCTCTCTATTTTTGTGCCAGTACCATGCTATTTTGATCACTATCAATTTATTGTATAGTCTGAAATCTAGTAGCATGATTCCTCCTGATTTGTTTTTATTGCTATTCGAGTATTTTTCTGTTTCCATATAAAAAAAAGCACTAATTTTTCCAGATCTTTAAAGTATTACAGAAGTGCTTTAATAGGGATTGCATTAAATTTGTAGATTGCTTTGGGTAGTATAGACATTTTAACAATGTTGATTCTTCCCAGTTATGATCATGGTATATTTTTCCATTGTTAACATCTTCAGCTATTTCTTTTCTCAAAGTTTCATCATTCTCTGTATAGAGATCTTTCACATCCTTTGCTAGGTACCCTCCAAGATATTTCATCTTATTTGGGAATAGAGTCCTTGATTGCTTTTTCACCTTGACTTTTGTTGGTGTATACTCAGATTTGTGAGTATTAGTTTTGTAGCCTGAGATGTTGCTGTATTCCTTGATCACTTCTAGGAGTTTTGTAATTGAGTCACTCAGGTTTTCCAGATATACAAATATATAATCTGCAAAGAGTGACAGTTTGATCTCCTCTGATCCTCTTTGGATACCCTTGATTGCCTTCTTTTGCCTGATTACAATGGCTAACACTTCCATTACAATGTTAAAAAGCAGTGGAGACAATGGGCAGCCCTGCCCGGTTCCTGATCTCAGTGGAAATGATTTCAATTTTACTCCATTCAATACGATATTGGCTGTGGGTTTGCTGTAGATGGCCTCTATCAGTTTAAGAAATGTTTCTTCTATACTTATGTTCTTAAGCATTCTGATCAAGAAAGGATACTAGATATTATCAAAAGCTTTTTCTGCATCAATTGAGAGAATCATATGTTCTTTGTTTTTTAATTTGTTTATGTGATGTATTATATTTGTAGATTTATGTATAGTGAATGCTGGGATGAAACTCACCTGGTCATGATGTATAATTCCTTTGATGTGTTGCTAGATTCTGTTTACTAGAATTTTATTGAATATTTCTGCAACAATATTCATTATTGTTATTGGTCTATAATTTTCTTTTCTTGTTGGGTCTTTTCCTGGTTTGGGGATCAGGGTGACATTTGCTTCAAAGAATGTGTTGGGAAGTATTCCTTCTTTTTCAATTTATTTATTTATTTGATGTTTTGGAAAACATTAAGTAATATAGGTACTAATTCCTCTTTAAAGGTTTGGTAGAATTCTGATGTGAAGTCATCTGGTCCCAGGCTTTTATTTTTTGGGAGATTTCTTATAGTTGATGCTATTTCAGAACTTGATATAGGCCCCTGTTCAACATTTCCACTTCTTTCTAAGTCTAGGAAGGTGGAATGTTTCCAAGCATTGGTCTTTTTCCTTCATATTTTCACACTTTGGAGAATAGAGTTTTTTTGTAATATTCATTAAGGATTTTTTGAATTTCTGAGGAGTCTGTTATTATTTCACCTTTATCATTTCTGATTGATGATATAAGGGCTTTTACTCTTTTATTTCTAGTTAGGTTAGCCAAAGGATTATCTATTTTATTGACCTTTTCAAAAACCAACTTTTTGATTGATCTGTTCTATAATTTTTTTTGTTTTCAATTTTATTTAATTCTGCTCTAATTTTAGTTATTTCTTTTCTTCTGCTGGGTTCAGGGTTGGAATATTCTTCCTTTCCCAGTTGCTTGAGATGTCCTATTAAGTTATTGACTTCCTGTCTTTCTGTTCTTTTGAGGAAGGCTTGCAACAATATAAAATTCCTTCTCAGGACTACTTTTGTGGTATCCCAGAGGTTCTCGCAATTTATGTCTTCATTATCGTTTTGTTCCAAAAATTTGGTAATTTCCTTCTTAATCTCATCTATGACCCAGCTATCATTCACCATGAGGTTACATAGTTTCCATGTTTTTGTATGTGTATGCAGATTCTTGTTGTTACTGAGTTCAACTTTTATTCCATAGTGGTCTGAGAAGATGCAGGGAATAGTTTCTATTCCTTTAAATTTGCTGAGGTTAGACTTGTGACCTAACATGTGATTGATTTGGGAGTATGTTCCATGGGCTGATAAGAAGAATGTGTATTCAGTTTTGTTGGGATGAAATGTTCTGTAGATGCCTTTTAAATCCAGTTGTTGAATGGTTAAGTTTAAGTCTAAGATTTCTTTGTTTAGTTTCTTATAGGATCTATCCAACACTGCCAAAGGTGTGTTAAAGTCTCTGACTATGATGGTGCTGGAGGAAATCAAGTTGCTTGTGTCAGAGTCTCTCTTGTAAATTGAGGTGCATTCTGGTTGGGTACATAAATGTTAATAATTGAAATCCCATCATCTTGAGTGTTGCCCTTAACAAAAATAAGTAACCATCCTTGTCTTTCCTTACTTTTGTTGGTTTAAAGCCTATTTGATCTACAAATTAAATTGGAGCACTTGCTTTTTTTCTGATTTCCATTTGCCTGAATTATAGATGACCATCCTTTCACCCTGAGTTTATATTTGTCTTTAAAGGTAAGATGAGATTCTTGTATGCAGTAGACATCTGGCCTGAGTTTTTGTATCCAGTCATCCAACCCATTCCTTTTCAGAGGACAATTTAAGCCCTTCACATTAATTGAGAGTATTGATAAGCTGGCAGTATTTTGGGTATAGAGTTTTTCAAATGTCCAGTGGAACTTTTTAATCCTTTTGCCACTGTGGAAGTTGGAGTTTGATCAAAAGTTTCTGAGTGAGTTTACTTTGGTGATAGAGCATTGTGCTTGTCATTGTAAAGGATGAGTCTGAGAATATCCTGGAGAGCTGGTTTAGTTATGGCAAATTTCTTCCACATATGAATGCCATTAAAGTATTTACTTTCTCCATCATAAATGAAACTAAGTTTAGCTGGATACAGGATCTTGGGTTGAAGGTTATTTTGTTTTAGGAGGTTAAAGGTCAATGACCATACTCTTCTAGCTTAAAATTTTCAGCAGAGAGGTCTGCAGTCATGCTAATGTTCTTCACCTTGTAGGTTATGATTTTCTTAAGTCTGGCTGCTTGCAGAATTTTCTCCTTCATATTACCTTTGGCAAAGTTAATTATAATGTGTCTAGGAGATGTTTTATTCGGATTGAGTCATTCTGGGTTTCTGAAACTGTCTGCTATCTGGATTTCAGAATCTCTTGCCATATTTGAGATGTTCTCCACTATTAGCTCTTAGAGTAGAGCACCTGGGCCTTTCAAAGCAACCTCTTCTCCTTCAGAGAATCCTATAAGGCAAATATTTGCTCTTTTGGAGTGGTCCCACAATTCTCTTGGGGAATTATCAATTTTTTGCTTTCTACTTCTCTTGCTCTTTGAGCATTTGGGGGCATTCAAAAGCTTTGTCTTCAATGTCAGAGATCCTTTCTTCTGCCTGCTCTGTTCTGTTACTGAGGGGTTCTACTGTATTCTCAGATCTTTAAGGGCTGCAAGTTCTTGCCTCAATGTGTCAAAATCTTTGGTGATTTTGTCTTTGAATTTATTGAATTCTTGAGACATCTTTTGAATTACTCCTTGAAATTCTAATTCCATCTTTATCTCCATTCTGTTGATCTTATTTGCCATCCAAATTCTGAACTCGATTACTGACATCTCAGCCATTTGTTTATGAATGAGATCATCAGGTGTGTCTGTTTTGTCATTTCTCAGGGGTGTTGATCTACTCTGATTATTAATTTTGCCAGAGTTTTTCTGATGATTCATCCCATGATTATTTTTCAATGTGTGGCTAGATGGGCAGGTCAGTTGAAATTGGATTGGGCACTCCTGTATTGTGTTAACCAGCCCTTTGCCAAGGATCTGGGACTGCTGACTGTAGCTTTTCCCCCTACAGCTTTCAAAGGACCTGTACAGTGTTACAGTCTGAGACTCTGGGGACCTGCTTCGTGTGGTGGGATTAGGTGGCTCTGTCTTGTATTCAGCTGGTCTTTGTCTGATCTTAGTGGATCAGTGACTCTGGGTTGAAGTTTCTACTGTGAAGAAATACAAACAACTATGACACCCTGCCCTTCACAGGCAACAACTGCAAGAGGAAAATCAACCCTACCAGTTGCAACACAACAAGGGTATCTGCCCAGAGGGTCCTTGGGTGATTGGCCCAAGTTAGGAGTTCCAAACCAATTGACCCAGTCAGTACCAACTCTTAAGTGGTAGAGTTCAAAAAGGTTCCAGCAACTAGATAGCTGAGGTCTACTGGCTGCTCAAATGTGGCTTACTGTGGTGTTCTGTGGAGTCAGAAAGGCCCATCCAGTAGCAGAGTTGGACCAGGGGGCTGGTATCTCTTTCCCAACCTTGTATCTCTTTCATGCCCAATCACTGGTAACCTTGTGGGGCTGTAGTCCTGCTCCCTACAATAGGCAGATTCACCAGGGCTTTGCACCTGCCAGAGTCAAAAGAAAGTCAATGCCCCCTCAGCCTGGTTACCACCCTCTTCCCCCAGCCATCTGGGGGAGCTAAGGCCTGCCTGCCTCTGGTACTCAATGGCAACTGGGGTGTGTTCCACCTGAGCTCAGTCAGAACCAGAGGATAAACAAGTCAGCAAATGATTTTCTCCCTCAGCCACTGTACCTTTGCCACAGCTGCTCTGCAGACCTCATCCTTATATGATGAGTTCTGGCTTCCTCTGGCAGTCCTCATAGTTGGGGCGGTGTCCTTCCAAGATTAGACCCTGGGGGGAACGCTCTACTATTGCTGAATCTTCATGGGAGGTGTCCCTGCACATCTCCTAGGTGGCTCCCACAGGCAGGGGGGCAGCTGTATCAGCAGCTCCTGGATTGTGGGGCACCAGCTCCAGCAGCAGGGCTGGGCTCTCGATGGTTCCAGTGGAGGTGAGGCACATGGTGGCTCCAGCAGGGTGGGTGCTTGGTGACCAGCTCTGGCAGGGCAAGGTGAGGTGTGGTGGCTCCCCTAGGCGGGGCAAGGGGCTCTTTTCTGGCAGGGTGAGGGTGCACCTCTCATAAGCCTCCTCCCACAAGCCTCCTCCCACAGCTGGTTTGCACTTTTGCAGAGCCAACCCTGACAGCCTCTCCCTCTTTGCCTACACTACTACTGGGCTCACTGTTACAGTATAGCTTTTCTACCATGGCCCTTCCAGTGCCTGGGCCTAGAAATGAACCACAGACATTCCAGTCTCTGCAGAGGTTAGGCTTCGGGACCATCAAGCAATGGGTGGAGGGTGGACTGAAAGTTCAAAATGGCAGGGAAAATGTTAGTTCAACTCTCATGCCTGGTAAGAGAGTGCTCAGGATCACAGCAGGGTCCCTCTGAAGAAGTGTCCCCACTTCCTGAAAGTCTCTCCCATGGGGTGAGGTCCTCAGTTCACCTCTTGCCTGTAGGAAACCTACAGGGAGCAAAAACAAACAAACAAACAAAAAAAACAAAAAACAACTCTCTTAGGGGAGGGGATGGACACTTTTCCTTTGGGATGAGTTTTGTACCTGAAATTTGCTTTCTTGGAGACACAGCTTGCCTCAGCAGAGGTGATGTATAGTTATCACTCTTCTCTCTTGGCTCAGCTTCCAGGCTTCAGCTTTATTGGATACTTTCTGGTTATTATTCTTCCCTCTGGACAGGAGCTTCTGTTGAAAGCTGGGTCCAGTAAGCCATCTTGCCCTCCTCCCTCTAACTATTGACTTTATATGTATCTCTCTACTGATCTATCAATTTATCTATCAATCATCTTCATTACTCTTATTTCCATATTTAACTTCAAGTATAAAGTCTGTTACATCTACTATAAATTTTCTGGTTTCCCTTCTATTTTCTCTATGTTATGAAACTGTACCAAACTTGAATGTAAACTTAGAAATTAAAAACTCAGCAGAGTGACCATTTTCTCTATATTTTCACTTAGATTATTGAATAGAGAGAGAAATATAAAAATCAGAGAATTATACAGAGCACCTGAGTCCTCATCTAGCTTAATAACTCTTATTCCTCAGATTTTTGCCAAATAGAATTTAAGAAAAATGACTTTTCTTAAGAAGTGTTACCTTATTCTCTCAACTTTTCAACTATTTCAACTCTCAACTATTCATCTATGAAATAAAGTGCTTTTGGTATGTAATATGTCTTAACATGAAATTTTAATGTGTCATGAAATTTCTATCTCACTTTCAGTTATTATTATTTATTTTTTTACAATTTTTGGCCGGAGCTGGGTTTGAACCTACCATGTATGATAGCCTGTAGCCTTTCAGTAGAATCCACAGGGTCTTATATGTCTCCTATGTTTTATTTCAAACTCACCTTTGCGAACCTACCACCTCTAGCATATCGGGCTGGCGCCCTACTCCTTTGAGTCACAGGCACCACCCATTTTTAGTTACTTTTTAATTTGTGAGAAGAGCTTACATGAAAAAATAAACTGTATATATTTCAAAAACACCTTGCCCCAAGTATGTTTTACAATACCAGTTAAATATATGATAAATTATAAATACACTTTTTATTTATATTAGTCATATATATTATGTATTTGTATGCATATGTCTATTTATGTATAAATATAGATATGGACACACATATTATTTACACTTTACACTTTATTACTCTATGAGACATACAGAGTAGTGATCACTGAGGTTCTAAGTTCTGTATCTATACAGCCTGGGTTTTACTTACAAAAAAAGACTTTTTGTCTTACTTACAAAAAAGTAAGAAACAATGTGTGATGACCTCATCTCTTGATCTGGCTTAATACATTTTATATTTCAGTGGCCCTGAATCCATATTAGTAGTTAAGTTATTCAGCAAGAGTTCCACCCTTGTTATTCCAACTGTCCCTTGATACATCTTATGTATCTCTAAGCAACATCAAGCTTATTCAGTCCAAAAACACGTTTATAGTTTGCTCTCAATAGATTTGATCTTCTGGAATGACTTTTTTCCCCTTAAAATATAAAACTAAGTTTTCACTAGGCTATTTATTTATTTATTTTTAATGACTTGTCTATCATCAGAGACAAAGCTTCTGAGAGGGATCCTGGATACACTAGTCCTCCTCTCCTCTAACTTTATCTCCAGTCATGCTTCCCTTTGTTCTTGCTGACTCAGTCACACTGAACATTTTCTGTTCTTCAAATGCATATGCTTATATTCCTATTTGAGGAACCTTACACAGGCTCTTTCCTTTGGAAGAGTTTTTCTTATAATCTAAGTTACTGCCTTTTTAATCTTTCAGACAATATCACAAGTAGCTCTTGCTAGGGAATTTTTTTCAAATCTTAACACTAAGTTATGCTCTTGTTGTAAATAGTTATAGAACCATGAACATATATTTGTTTCCTTCAAAGCACGTAACTTGTTTGAAATTTATTAGAAGGATTAAAAAATATTTGTTTTTCTTTTTACACTATAGTCTCCTGGAAGATAAGAATTCATTGATTTTTGCTCATCATCATACCCTCAGCACTGGGCACAGTACCAGATATGTAAGAAGTGTAGAAATAATATTTGAATGTGCTTTGAGAGAAACTAAGAATAATGAAGTTTCTTTGAATAAGACATTATGTCCCAAGGAAATAATATTTTATTAAATTAAGACATTTTGAGAAAATTAATTAATTATTTAGGCACTGGGTTAAAGTATACAAAATATTAACTATAAAAATAATTTGAGCCCTGATAAATGGGACATTTTCAAAAAATAACAATACTCCCAAATCCTTTTTTCTCTCACTCATTAGTAGTATCACCCACTAATTATAATTTGATTATCTTTTCTCTTCTTTGCAGCTGCATGCCATCACAATAAAATTCAAAGATTGTACTGTCAACTAAACATAAAAATCATACACAAAAATTAGTGTCTTCCTTTTTTTTTTTTTTTTTTTTTTTGTGTGTGTGTGTGTGTGTGTGTGTATTCTTCAACTAACACCTCCCCAATCCTCCAAGCTTCTCATAACCACCATTTTATTCCTGGTTCTGTGAGTTCAACTTCAAGTTTCAGACAGTCATTTTATAGTAGGTAAAATTAACTTTTGTATTCCTTACAAGCATAGATTTTTCTCTGTTTATTACCTCTGAAACACATTCTACTTAATAAAGTATCACAAGATGGAAAAGCAAGTATCCAATGTACTCAATACTAATATGAAGCCAGTAGATGAGCTAATATATACCCACGTGAGAGAACAGCTCAATCCTATTCAAGTTGGGGGGAGGGGGGTGGGGTGGGAGGAGAAGGATTGGTGTGCTCCCACTTAATGGTCACAGTGTAAGTGTGTATGGCACACCTCCTGGATGTGGGGCACAACTACAGCAGGGACTCTACCTAACAAATGCAAACATTATAACTTAGTTGTTTGTGACTTCATATCTGAAATTTTATTAAAGAGTAAGCTCATGAAGTATTTGTCTCTGTGTCTGACTTATTTCACTTAACACAATACCCTCCAGGTCCATTCATGTTGTCATAAACGGCAGAATTTCCTTCTTTGCAGAGGCTGAGCAGTACTTCATTGGGGACATGCACATTTTCTCTGTTCATCTCCTCATAGGCACTTAGGTTGATTGACTTTTGTTGACAGTACTGCAATGAACATGGGAGTGAAGATTTCTATTTGACAAAGGGATTTCAGTTCCAATGTATATATTCAGTAATGGAATTGCTGAATCAGATGGTACTGCTATTTTTCATTTTTTGAAAAAACACCATACTACCTTGCATAATGACTATACTAATTTACTAATTAGCATTCCTACCAACAGTATACAATTCCTGTTTCTCAAAATCCAGGTTACACTGATTGCATTTGTTAGGTAAAGTCCCTCCTGCAATCATGTCTTGCCCCCAGAAGGTGTGGCACACACCAAGGCCCCACGTAGTGTCTTCTTTATTAGATTTCCTAGGGGATAGCTCTGTACTTACAATAAGAGCACAAATAATTTTACAGCTATGACATTGATCTGTTATTTTTAGTGAATTTATAACTGGTCAGGATTATTCTTTGTGTTGGCTACTGGACAGTACGCAAACAAATATTTGGCTATGTCAAGTAACTATACAGATTTTTATGAAGTGCTTATTTTACATTAATTACCTTTGACATTTTATTTATATGTATACAGCTTTATTTTCTTTCATGTTTTCTTAGTTTTTCAATACTTTATGTAACATATCCATTATGAGTCACTTTAAATTCTCTGGGACACGATAGGGTAAACACAAACATATACAGGTATATTGACAAATGAAATTAAATTTAAAAAACACACAATTACTGCACACATTGATGATGATATTTAGCACAATTGGAAACTATGTACATTCAGTTCTCCTGGCTTAAAAATGACCCTAGGCACAGTGTGTTGACGTGAAGCATTAGAAGATAAGATACCTACATTTGAACAAAAGTCCTACTTTGACAACCCTGGCAAGTCCACAAACAAACTACTAGAGAGTATTCAGCATTTTACTCTGAGAAAAACATGAGCTATTGTCTGACCATCATTATATCTACAACCCCTTCTGCTCTATAATTTTCATGCTTACAGTATAAGAACATATAGAAAATTCCCACATGGGTATGTATTTAAAGGTATCTTTTAAAAAAATCAAGCAAATGCTATTTATTACATCATTATTATTTTTATAATTGATTATGGTATCATGCCCTATTTTGAAAATACAATATTTTAAAATTATATCTGCACTTAGTGCTAGATTTTTGTTCACTCTTCACTCCTTTGTTAACTTACAGCATTGCCCTCCACTACTTAGTTCAATCCTTTTCTCAATATTCTAGCCTCTTAACCAATTCTGAATATTTCATCTTATTATATATAATCTTCTAATCATAGATGTAATTATGCCATTACCCAAGTTAACATTCTCCATTAAGTACAACTCACCCATGGCAAATTCTTGGCCAGGTACTCTAGGCTGTCTTGGCTGTAACCTTAGCCTTTCCTTCTAATATTCTCTATATATTTAAAAAAAAAAAAAAAAAAAAAAACTAGACTAACATCTGATAGCCAAATATACCTCTACCCTTTCCATTATTATAGTTTAATGCAAATTATTTCCTTATTTTATTAAATCTCTTAAAATTCCAGGGCCTCTGATAGATAATTTAGATATCACTTTCATGGAAACTTTACACATTTGCCTAACTGGCAATAAATTACTACTTATGACTTATTCTACTATGCATCCTTAGCCATTTCTTTTTCTCTTATTAGCAAAGCACCATCTGGCAGATAGCATAAATATTTATCTCTATGTCTCAATTTTCTCACTGTTCTTTATTAAAATATTTCAATTGATAACCAGAACTTAGCTTTCTTTTGTATCTCTAAGAAAGCCTACCATAGTCTACCATACAAAGTAGACACTCAATAAACACATACCTCATTAATGTCGTAAAACTTATAATGTCAGATTACAGTATTAGAAAATATTGAGGTTCATTAATTGTATCTAAGTCATAGTATAAAGAATCCTTATTTTCCCCACTAACCCATGTTAAGAAATTGCTGTAAGGGGATCTTAGAATAATATGAAGAAAACAAAAATTTCACCAGTAAAATTATAGGAGATTTTATGTATGTGTGGTAACCTAACACCAGAATAGTCAAGCAATGACTTACAGAAACAAACTATTAGAATTATCAATGGCAGGTAACTATAAAATTTTTCCCTATCACTTATATTTCCTTTTAAACATACTAATATTAAAGAAATGAAAGAAGTCCCTGATAGAATCTCATCAGGGACCTTGTCTGCTTTGATATTTTAAGATGAAAAAATCAAAGCCAATAGTTTGGACAATGTTCTTTAAACCAGCAAATTACATGAATTTTACATAACAGGCAGCTGGTTTTTATCAGGGGAATAATAGCATAGAAGTTGGTCTCTCAATTAATCAGTTGGGGTAACAAAAAGGAAAAGAAAAGCTATTATGCAGATACTTGGCTAGCTTTTGCTAATCTATTTTGAGGAGCATCAAGGTAGGATACGGAAGAACTGTAGACTGAAATGTTTACCACCTGTAACTCATTTCTATTTTAATATATATATTTAATAATATAAAACAAATATTTAATAGCAAAGTAAAAGATTGTTAGATATTATCAGTGGTAGTGCTGGGTGATGCAAGTGAGTCTTAGTTATGTTACCACCACTTCCCAGTCATTTCTAATGGCTGATCATCATAGAAGCATTAAAAGTGATGTGTAACTCTGAGAAAAAAACAATTTTGGCATGAAGATTTCTAAATTTTAAATTCTATAAAGTTTAAGTAGCAAATAAATAATAATAAATATTAAATAATAGCTATTCCAATGCTAAATCTAAAGTCAAATTAAAAATCAATTCTTGAATATTGTAGAATATGAAGGGTTTGCAGTATGCTGTAGTAAAACAGGCATCTGAAATAAAACACTTAATGAAAATTTCCTCTGTAATTCAGAAAATTAAGTAAAATCAAAAAATCATGATTTCTTAAAATATAACTCAAGAGCACAAATTTACATGAAATTCTATTCGTAGTTCTATAATCATGGCTCATTATCAGACTCAATTTCTTCTAAGAAAATAAGTCATATATGCAAATTGAGACACTCCTTTTAAGGCACTCTAATTTTTATTATCTTAGACAACCACCTTAACAGAAATGTAAAAGAAGTGACTATGACTTCTAAAATCAATGAGCCATTAGAACTAGAGAAGACAGCATGAATATGATGAGAGCTTAGAATGATGATTAAAACAAAGAACTGTACTCCATGAATAAGATTACTGCTGCGTCTTCAGAAACTACCACTTCAGCGTACTTAGGAGTAATGGTTCTTCAAAGTATTTTTTTATGTAAAAGGTAGCATTACATTTTCTGTAAATTATCTTTGAATCTTCATAGAAATTTTATTGATTTTCTTTTTCAAAGGGATCTAAAGGCTATATACTGAAAGGGAGAAAGGAGATTGAGCATTCCTCTTCACCCTGGCAATTTCCCAAATTCATAAGAATTCAGAAGAAACTAAAAATTTCAATAGAAAAAATTATCTGCGTTTTGAATTATTAGCACCAGTTAATCTATAAGCACTCTAATATATAATTACATAGAGAAGCTAAAAAAGTAAGATGATAATAATTATGGTAAGCAAAATATAGATATTCTCATAACAGGGAAATAGAAACTGTAGAAACATTTTCCCATTTTTATTAAACTGTTTACCTTAGGGTGTAGTAAAAATGGGACAGTTTGTCATGAAAAGCAAGCAAAAGAGAAATCTGTGGAATAATTTTGTAGTAAAGAAAAATAGTAACTCCAAATTCAGATTGTCACAAAGTGGTCTATATCACCACCAGTGATGATTCGTTTAAACATAAATGACCCATTTTAAATACACATTGAAAATTCTCTGTGTTTTACAGTTAAAGACACAAATGTAAAAGAAATATAACAACTAGGTCATTTTACCATTATGAAGCATATATAATCTAAATTATTTAAAGCCCCTAGAAGAATATATTATATATATACTCAATAAATCTTAGCTACTATAAATATTATTACTTTTACTGCTATTATTCAAGTTTCTGTTGTAGTTTTGCTGTTGTTATTGTTAGAACTTATGGTCCCCGAATATGCAATACAAGAGAGGAGTGTAAAATGTATGTGTATTCATTAAGTGTTTAATGATAATATAAGAAAATGTTAAAATACAATATTCTCCTTGTTAAATCATTGCCTTAACTTTATCTATTCTCCACTTCTTTTATCTGTCTCAGAGAAAGACGTGTCCTATGTTTTTCTATAATGAACCTTAACATTTGTATTTCCAAGTCTTGCCTCCCAACTTTTCTTAGATCATATTCCATTAACTTTCTTGATTCTCTCGTAAAAATTCCATTTCTTCCTACCCAACCCTTACCCATATGTAATGTCAATCAAAAACACTATAATGTTTTTAACATTATAAGTTATAATGTTATAATGTAACAAATGTTAACTTTTAGTAAAATTATAATTATAGTTAGGGAAGGAAATATCACAACCATGGGAACCACATTTAAGGTAGATACAGACATATTCAAGACTAGGGGCCAAAGAAAATCTGTTTAAATCCAAGTCACATAGCGAGGGGTAGTGGCTCACAATTATAATCCTAGAACTCTGGGAGGTCGAGGTGAGTAGGGCTTGCTTGAGCTCAGGAGTTCAAGACCAGCCTCAGCAAGAACAAAACACCATCTCTACTTAAACCAGAAAAACTAGCCCAGCATTGTTGCAGGTGCTGGAAGTCCCACCTACTTGACAGGCTGAAGCAAGAGGATCTCTTGAGCCCAAGTGAGGGTGCTGTGAGCTAAGATGCCATGGCACTCCAGGCCTACTGTATTCTACCCAGGACAAAGGAGTGAGATTCTGTCTCAAAAAAAGAAAAAAGTTCAAAGTCACAAAGAATCAGCCACAAGCCGAAATTTGTCCCAGAAACAGTTCTAGATATAAGGAATAGACCATATGGCAAGGAGACAGAGTAGCCTATTCAATGACACACACATTTTAGTGGAGGTTATTTGAAAATAAATAGTCAAACAAGTAAATATATAAACATTGAATTGAAATAAAGTTTGAGGTTTTAAAGAACATAAAATAGCACAACTTTGAAGATGATGCAGGGAGTTGGCCAACTGGTTGAACTAGTAATTAAGCTCCTAGAGTTTTCCATATGAATAGAATTTTTAAGAATGTCTTCTCTTCGTAGGATTGGAAGAAATAATAGTTTTAAATTAATTGAAAGGAATGGGCAGCTAAGCTCTTTTTTTTTTTTTTTTTTTAAGTTGCTCAACGTTTCCCATTTTACGATAGAATGATGATAACATAAGAAAATATTTAGCTTGGGAAGGATACGATTTAACAAAAAATTAATAATATTCTTCACTCGTTTATAAGACTGCAATATTTATAACACAAAGGACATTTTAGAGTTACTTCTAAATTGAAAAGGGAGAATACATAATGGATTTTGGTTCACTATAAAATAATTCTTTTTAATACTAGATGCCTCAGCAAAAATAAGGTTCTGAAAAAGCAGTCCCATTTCCATAAAACTTAGAATGTTTGAACGCTATCAGAAGATTATAATGAGATACACTTTGTAAGATTTTACTCTCCAAACAGTTGCATCAGGCTGCTGCTATTATTTTATCCAATTTATGAAGAATATGAGGCTTTGGGAAGTTAAATCAACCACACTTCTAGTGAGAGATAGAATTAGGATTCAAACCAAGCTCTATCTGAGATCAACATCCATGGTCTAGCCTACTATGCTTTTCTGGTAAACACATGGAAGGAATGTAGAGTCAGTTCGAACATCTGATGGGTAGTTGGATTGAAGCTCTCAAAAGTGGAAGATAATGTAAACCGAAAGAGCAAACTTTTACTATGACTACAAAATCCTAGGGCTTTCAAAAGCGTTTAATTTGACTGTAATAACAGTAACTTGTAGTTACTAGGTAACCTTGGGAAAATTAGTGACTTTGTCCAATATTTTTCACCTACAAACGCTGATAAAAATATCTCGTGAAAATATAAAATAAATGACATGACATTAAATAAACTGATCAGCTGTGTCCTTAATACACATTGATTATTTGGGGAAGTTAAAAACAGTAGAACCACTGTAAGTTGACCATCCCTGGGACTATAACGAACTAGTCAACATACAGAGGTAGTCAACATAAGAAACATAGGTCTATCGTGCATACATGAGGTTAATGTCCTATCTGTAAAAATTAGGTAAATTTAAGGAGCTAGTCCATGATGGGTGGCGGTCAACTGTGGAGTTTCTACTGTAATTTTCTTTGTATTGTCATATTGATCCACTCATTTACTCAACAAGTAATTATTACATGTCCACTAGGTATCTGGCTCTGTTCTTCATTCTGTGAGAAAATAATGATAGATTTAGACTCTGATCCCTAACAGATGTCTCAAGGAATGCTTAAAGCCACTTTAGCAGTACCATGCATGAACCTCCCATTCTTATAAAATATGTTCAGATTCTTTAAATTATATTATCCAAACACACACACATGTGAATCTTCTTCCCACAAACCTATAACTAAAAATAAGCTGACTGCTCTTCACTCTTCATAAGCATCTTTATTATTTAAAAAGTCTAAAAAACTGTGCTATTAACTCCAATAGAATCATAATCTTCTCCCCAACCCCCATGTTTTAGCTCCCCACTTTATTGCCATATGAAATTTAGCTCTTCCAGTAGTGAAGACACTTTAAGGTCACAACTTTCTCCTTGCCCTCATTATCAAGCTACATAAATTTTGAGGCCTTTTTGTTATATAAACTATTGTATCATTTTTGTATGTACCATTTTCTGATTACATAAACCATACACTCTGTGAGATGTCATCCAGACTGTTAGTCTCACTTTACCTATTTATCTTATTTCTTATTTCTGCAGAAAAGCAATATTGAAATAGGATCCATAAATATAATGTTATTTGTATAATTCTAGTTTGAAGAGAAAAGTAAAATGCAACATATAGACCAAATAACAATATTATTAAAAAAAAACTGACAGGAATTATTCTGGTCCTACATTTTTTTCAGAAGATGCTATCTTGAAGCAAAAAATGATAATTTCCATAAATTCTCATAGCAAGTTAATTCGACCCAGATGTGAGAAAGTAACAGACAGACATTTCACAGAGACTTCCAGACAACACCACTTGAAATAAAATTCAATTAACCACTAGAAGAATCAAAATCAAGAATGCAAGGAAAAGATTTGTGTTATGAAATAATTGGAATGTCAGATTACCTAGTAATCTGTCCTCTTATTTTAGTAAAAACAAAAAACAAACAAAAAAATCCCCCCATATATCAGCTCAAAAAGAGGCCGTATTTTTAAGTCTCTTTTAATAGAACTTTAATTCTATGATATTATGTGAATTTTCCCCCCAAAGGAGTATGAAGATAAATTGATTAAATATCCCTATTTTTCATTCTTCAAATAATTTAGTTTGCCTTCTCTATTCCTCTTCTTCCCTGATGGATAGATGCGACTATGAGGCTGATGACCAACCATCAAATATGCCAAAATCAATAGGAATCAAGGGAAATTATTTAGCAAGAATCCAAGCCCAAATATTTCATGGAGAAGAGCTGCATTCTCACTTCTATATATTTTTTGAACCAATGCAAGTTTGAGTCTCCATGTTATAGTAATATAACCTGTATCTTAACTTTTACTTTCAGAGAAGAAATAATGTTGAAATAGAGCTAAAAGATTTAATGAGAAATTTAAAAATCAATCATTTTAAATACCAAAAAATTAAAGTATACAAAATAGAAATAAAGGCTTGCTGTTTATTTATTAATTAACTGTGTTTATTATGTATTAACAACAATTTCATGAAATAAAGTAAGTTTTTAAATTTAGATTTAAATGTCGGTGGAGATTTGAAAGTAAAATGATTTCACATATTTATTTTGCCTGATACATGTTTGTTAACATTAAATGTATAATCAAAGTAAAGTTAAATCATGAACACTACCCCAGTATATTTTAAGGACCTTTTATTACTGTCATGATGTCCATACCAACTGTTCTATGAGAACCACTCTTCCAAAAGACTGCGTCTTCAGGCCATGTTTGTTCTACTTGAAGCTTTTGGGACAAGGCAAACAGAGCAGAGTTCAAATTTGATCCACACTAGGACAATTGGCAGATCCATCTCAGACATTTAGAATTAGTTTGAGTTAATGGCTACAAGTGAGAAGGAGTGTGGAGTGAGCATATTAGGTCCTACGTGCATAAAGAATGAAAGAGAATAGGTGAGCTTGTGACACACAGGTTGTGACAATCAGAGAAAAGAGGCAAGATTGTGCCTTCCTAGAAAGGTCCTAAGAGACTGGTAGCCTTGAGTCCTGGTACTGGTTCTAGTTTATGTTTCTGGTTCATAGTTTTAGGCATACTTTCTGCTTTGGTATTGTAATATAATTCTACATATTTATGAACAAGTGGATGATCAAGCATACTCAGATGAAATATGAAACATTTCATAAATTACTTCCGTTAAACATCCTGGGTACCTGCTATCTTTACATGAACAACTCAGCTCTGACACTTGTAGTGTACTTGGTGAATCCTTCTATATTTCATTAAGGTCACTTCCACTTCTAAAAATTAAATTTTCTATGCCATTTGCCTACTTTTTGGTTGAATTTTACAAACAAATTCTCCAAGATGAGCTTTTTAGTGTAAAGAGGAAATAATGAAAAATAGAAACTTTAGAATTTTACATTGAGAATAATCACTTTGCATAAGATGATTTTTATTGTAATATGAAATTTATTTTTATTAAATGTAAAAATTCTTGAGTTTTACATGAATTCATTACAGACTATTAAAAGATCAATATTGTAAAAGATCATTTAAACAATTGCATGGAAAAAGCACAAAAATGAAACAGATTTCTACTTTAGATTGAGTCCTGATGCAAAGGCTTTTCAATGAGATAACATCTAAATAATAAGCAAGATCTGGCTGTGGTCAGTTTAGGAGTAAGGAGTAAACAGAGGCAGGAATAAATTTGTAATTTATAGGAAGATAAGAGAGAACAATGCATCATACACAACTGAGGAATAGGATGTATTCTACAGAGATTAGATAATTGTCAGGCCCAGTAGGCCAAAGAAAGTATTTTGCTTCTCAGTTGATTATAAGAGAAATCTTTTGAACAGGTAGAGGATATGTCCTCATTTTTACTTCAAAATAGTCTTGCTGTTATGTGGAAAATGGATATTAAGGGACAGCATGGAAGAAGTAAGATAATTTACAAAATCATTGAAATAGTCTAAGTGTGAGTTCATTGTGGGTTATTTTAAACAGTTTCAAAAGAGATATTGAGAAAGTGAATAGAATCAAGACACACTTTGCAATCAGAGTCTTTGTGAATCTGTGGAAAGATTAAATAGAATGAGTGGGGATGGAAGGGCAGAACTCAATGATGACTCCTAGAATTTTGCTCTGAACACAAATACAAATTATGGCATAACTCATTGCCATAGATGAAAAGAGTGAAGGAGTGTTGAGTTAGATATCAAGGGTTTTTATTTAGACATTTTAATTATGGAAAGTTATTTAGTATCTAAGTTAAGTTCTCTATCAAATGATTGAATATACTTTAGTTGAGAGATAAGAGAAGAAGATTTTAATTTGGAAATCATTGGCATGAATGTGTAGACGCCAAGACCCTTGGCCCCTAAACGTTTTGCTGAATAATCACTGACATGAAGCAGATTGATTAATAAGAAAAAAGAGGCATACACATTTATTTTACATGTATTCATGGTGTCTTTAGAATGAAGACCCAATGATATAGGGGAAATTGTTCATTTTTATACCTAGGTTCAACAAAATATGGATAGTCATGTAGAAATATGATTGTGCCAAAAGGATATAATCTAAGGATAATAGACTGAGTGGGCAAACCGGACAAGGCCTGTCTTTCTAGATGTTTGGTCTGTGAGCAGCACCCCTTTCTTTTGCATGTGGGGAAGGGCCCACTCTGCAATGGGGGTCTTATGATTTCCTGTCAAATAAGTTAGGTCTGATAATTTCTTTATGGACAATTTTCACACAGAATAATTAGGTTTCCTGGGTGGGTTTCAGGAAAGGAGTTTTTGGTTTCTATGACGAGTCTTGAGAGAGAATGAGACTGAGAGACAGGTCAAGAAGAAGCTTTTGCTTTTGAAGCTACGTCAGAAGCCCTCATTTGAGATACACTTTTCTGGGCCCCTGAAGTGGAGTATATAACCACGTTACTGAAATAGACAAAATGGAGAAAGCGTTTAAATTGAGAAAAGAAGCCCAGAATCATCCAATGTACAGGGGTTATTTGAGGCTAAATGGAGTTAGGAGTATCCAACAGAGAGTTCTGAGAATAAAAATAAGTGCATTTAGTGGAACATGAAGAAATAGCTAAGAATCCAGTGAATCTCAGTATAAAGAGAAATGAAATACATAAGATCTGAAAATTGAGCTAACAGATTATGTAAAGTAAGGAAGAAAATGATAGTTAAAGTTATTATAAAAAATATTAGCTGGAGGTACGTTAGAAATTGAATAATTAAGTATAATGTTAAATTCACAATTTAGATTTGTGGCTATTGTTGGTTAAGTACTTTTCAATAGCAAGTCCAGGTACTTGATTGTAATTATGAAAATTGAAAAAGAGGAAAATAAATTTTAGTTGGTGGAAATGGCAACAAACTAAGTAAAATAGGAGACCAAATAATCCCATCTGGGTAAAGATAGAAGTGAGAACGTGAAAGAGATCCTGGATTTTAAAGAAGTGATAGAGAAAAGAAATTTTATCTCCTGATGAAATGAAAGAATTAAGGATGTGGGATTTCAAGAACAACTCAATCATAAGAAAAGGAATGGGAGTTAATGAACTGTGTCATTGAAATAAATGCATTGTAAGATTCACAGTATTCAATGATGATAGGGATCGGATATGACTAAGAGAAATAGAAGTATAAACGTCAAAGAATAAAAGCACTCCCCTCTGGTTGGAATGTAGATATTTAAAGAGATTTTTTTTCCCAACCTAAAAATTAAAACAAGTTGGATAAGCTACAAAATCTTAGATTTACAAAAGAAAATTAGGTGGGACATGGTGGCTCACTCTTATAATCCTAGCACTCTAGGAGGCTGGGATGAGTGGATCATTTGAGCTCGGGAGTTTGAAACCTGCCTAAGAAATATTGAAACCCGATGTCTACCAAAAATTAAAAAAAAAAAAATTGTCCAAGCATTGTGATGGGTGCCTGAGGTCATGGGTACTCAGGAAGCTAAGGCAGAGGGATCACTGGAACCCAGGAATTTGAGGTTACTGTGAGCTATGACACCATGGCATTCTAGCCTGGGCAACAGAATGACACTCTATCTCAAAAAAAAAAAAAAAAAAAATTATATGTGTGTGTGTATGTGTGTCTGTCAGAGAGCAGAGGGTGCAAAGGAACCCAAAGAACTAAATTTAACAATAGTATGTGACCCTCCTTGGAGTGAAGCGATTCACAGTTGTTTCCATGGTCTGGTGGAGTAGTGAAATGAAAAATCTGACATAAATGAAATTGAGAAGAAACCAACACCTTTCTAACAGTTATGTGTAGCCTGGGAAAACAGATTAGTATGTCAAATGTGAGTTAATATCAACCAACCAATTATCTCCCAAGACTACTTACTAATTGCAGGGACAATTACACCCAAAGCTCAATACAGAATAACAGAAGTGAAGATCATTGTTAATTTTTCTGGTATCTCTCCCAAATCCAAGATCTCTATTCTTCTTGTAAAGCATGTGAGAAGGAAAATAGTATAAAAGGAAATATATTATCAGTAATATAAAGGGTACAAAATATTTTAAAATATATATGGCAGAGGGTAAAGTAAAACAAATAACTTTTACTTGAAAGCACTCAAAAAGTTTCCATGCATGATAGAGTAAGTAGTCAGCTAGATAAGAGCAAGGGATAAGGGAATGGGAAAATCTGTCAGTTGGCTCAAATGAACAGCCCTTGAATGAGCAGGCCTAAGGAAACGAAAACAGCCATTAATATCCTAGCATTGCCCAGGTACAAAGTGACCGTTCCACCATTATCCACAATTGTAGAAAGTTAACATTGTGGGTTTTGACCCCTCTAGTGGAAAAAACAGAGGAACTCTGAGTAAGAACGTAGTGAACCCTCCCTCCTACCCTTATTTGACTTCAACAAATAAAAACAGCAAGTGCTTGAGGGTGCTGGGCTGTTGCTTTTTTGAGCCTGCATATGCTCTTTCTTGGAGGTACTTTCACTTGTGCACAAGCATTTCCTAAACCTGCCCACTTCCATTCAGTAGACTCACCAGGTGTGTGTCCTATAGTTTCTTTCTGTGATGTTAGCCAAAACCTTAACATTCATGAGAGACTGAATGTTCAGTTTGTATCTAAGACAAAAAAAGAAGTGCACCTTCAGAGAAAAGACTGAGGATGTTACAAAGTTCTAACTAATATTCTCTGATTTCAAGAGAGCAAGGTGCAAGCGTTCAAGAGAGTGTCAAAAGTGAAATATTGAGTCCAAGCACCAGAGATACTGAGTAGGATGGGAATACATGTTATTCTTGCCTTTCTTCAATTCCTTCTAGTGTCCAGGTTAACCTGAGATACTGGACATATAGTCTCTATCTTATAGTCACGTAATAGTTAAGAGTCCTTAGGATTCAGCTGAAATACATGGACTCACTAGGCATCTTTTCATTTCTTCACTTTAGGGTACTGTGTTTACTGGAGAATTGTGAAAAATACTTCAAACTCAACTATTGAGGGGCAAAAATATTCAGAAAATGTTTTGAGAAAAAATTAATAATATGGTGTTAAATGGTGGAATAGATGATTCTGCTGATGTCCTTTGCCATTTTTCCTCCTGAGCTCACCTGCAGTCACACGCACAGTTTTGCACATTAAATGCCTGTCTCTCATCTTCTCCCTTAGGCATTTTGGTGTTTCAGAGATGGAAATATTCTAGCCTCTTCACTTTCAGCTGAGATAATTTCAGAGCAACATCAAAAAAATTTAATGCTGTCTGGGAAGATCTAGCCCTAATTGTCCATAAATATGAGCTATTAATTAATAAGCCTTCAGGAGCTTTATTTTCTCCTTGTCTTGTTGTTCCACTTTGTCCCTTGACTTCTGGATTACTTCTTAACGAATCTACTTGTATAAAATTTCTTGTCCCAGGTTTGGGTTTTTGAAGATGTATTGGAAGTTTAAATTGAGAAAGTGAAAATTTTATATGTAAATAAAGAAGAACATCATGATAAAATGAAATAAAATGTTAAAACTTGTTCATTAAATTAAGAAGTATATAATATTTATAATCACTACAACTATATATTTAAAAGATATAGTTAATTCACATATAAATTATAAAACATTGAATTATAAAACACTGAACCCTTAGATCACAGAATATGAGCCAAATTAATCAGAGATGGGTAAAAGTACTTAAATATGAACAAATAAAGCAGTGAACCAAATTATGCTACAGAATATTTAGGAACTAGGAAATCTAAAAATATATAGATGGTATGAAAGAAAAAGTAAAAGTATTTAACTGCATATATTATACATACATACATATATATAATGATGAATTATGTATAAGTTAAAAATTTATAAAATATATAAACAGGTATAAGTTTACTTTAAACAAATCAAAAACAATATCAATCAGCAAACCATATGCTTGTATCAGGTGGTGGTCTTGTTTGTTTGTGTGCTCTTGGCCACAGAGGGACCATACTGCAAGCAAGGCAAGCATAAAACAAAGTTTATTGAGGAAGAGCAAGATAGGTTTATAGAGCAAGAACAAAATACATTTGCCAAAGATGATGAACTGGCCCCCAGTCATAACAAAGAACCCTGGTTGTGGTCTGCGGTCTTGTTTTATAGTGTCTGAATGGGCCCTCCTCCTGCTTCAGACATCATCACTGCATCACTTTAATGACATGATAATTAGCCTTACATTGTTCTAGGTTGCTTTCCAGATCCTATTGTGTCTGGGCCTGGCCCATGAGTTAGAAAATTCCCTGCTTTTTTTTTTTTTTTTTTGGAGATTGGCAAGTCATTCCTCAGATATTGTAACTGATACTACAGAAATACAAAATACATGGTATCATCTGTGAAAGCTACAAAATCTCTCTGTGCATAAACTTGAAAACATAGAGGAAATGCATAAATCCCTGGAATCATACAACCTCACGAGACTCAGTTAAGAAGAAATAAGACTTCCTGAACAGACTAGTAATAAGCAATGAGATTGAAGCAGCAATAAAAAATCTTCCAACAACAATAAAGCCCCATATCGGATGGATTCATAGCTAGGTATTATCAGACTTACAAAGAAGAGTTGGTACCAATACTGTGTAAAATTATAGCATAATATTGAGAAATAGGGAATCCTCCTCAACTCATTCTCGGAGACAAGGATCACCATGATTCTAAAGCAAGGAAAGGACATTCCAAACAAAAGAACTACGGACCAATATGCCCTATGAATATGGACACAAAAATTATCAATAAAATACTACCAAATTCAAAAGAACATAAAAAAATAATTCCCGAGCCTGACTAGAAGCAGATCCATCGAGCTACTTCCGCGTAGCAATGACTCAGCAAGGCCCGGCCTGAAACTGCCTCTACCTAGATACAGCCAATGTAGTACCATGCCACTGGCCCGACCCTGTCACTCACCTCTTCCCCCGCCTTCTTTCCCTGCCCCTTCTCCACAATAAAAAAATAAATTAATTAAAAAAAAAAAGAAAGAAAGAAAATGTGTCAAACGGTCTATAAAAACAGTGTATGGTGCCCCATGATTGTATTAATATACACAGCTATGATTTAACAATAAAAAAAAAAGAAAGAAAAGAAAATGGAGGGTCAGAGAGTGGATGACACTTTTACAAAGTCAAACAGTGAGTAGACAGGAAACTGTCTCACTTTACCATGCACTTAATACTTTTAAAGTTGAGAGGAGGGATGCTCCCCAAACCTGTTTGGTGATGGCCACAGGCAGCGGTTGGGAAGAGTGTGACTGTCTGGCAGCCTCCAGCTGCTGCACTGTCCAGAGCCCCTGAAAGCCCACTCAAGGCCAGTGACTGAGCTCTGCTTGGTTGGCAGAGCTGGCCCATTCCTGATTGGCATGAGACTCCTCCAAAGGCAACCTATGATCTAAGGCATGGTCAGGACTTTCACACAGCCACCGGGGGCTCTGAAGCCCTTCTGACCCAACCTCCTCCCGCCATTTTCACAGATGTCAGGCCCACATCATACTCCATGACAGCTTCACAGAACCCACTCCAATAATTCTCTCCTGACACCTGCTTCCTGGAGGAATCGAAATGGCACAGAGGTATTCTCAAAATCTAACAAGCTTTCAAAAGACTTGGAGGTCGTGGCAGTAATGCAAATAACACTCCCGCAAAAAGGATATCTGCATCCTAATCCCTGGAACCTATGTATATGTGACCTTATGTGGCAGAAAGTACCTTGCAGATGTGACTGAGTTAAGAATCTTGAGATGAGGAGGGTTTTCCAGGTAAGCCCAATGTCATCACACGAGTTTTTATGGGATAAAGTCAGGAGGTCAGACAATAGAGCAGATGTTCCATTGCTGGCCTTGCAGATGGAAGAAGGGGCCATGAGGATCTCTCTGGCAGCTGGCGGGGGCAGGGAATGGATTCTCCCTGGAGCCTCCAGAAGACACTACCCTTGCTGACACTTTGGTTTTAGGCCTTGAGTTTAGTGGTTAGTTTGACTCATTCTGAGCTTCTGATCTCCAGAAGTTTAAGAGGATAAATTTGTGTTGCTTAAAGCTACTAAATTTGTGTTTTTTGTTACAGCAGCAATAGGAGACCAATATATTAATGAGGTAGGAAGGGAGGAACTGGGTGGTCACACACATCAATGAAAGTTTCGATCCAAGCTCATCTGAATACCTAACACCTGTCCTTAAGGTAGCCTTTCGTAGACCACATTTTAGTGGTGCTGCTGCCTGAAACATAATATTGTCATTAAAGCATGCGTGACATCACTCTCAGACCAATAAGTACCCTTAGCAGGGTGTGAGAGAGTTCATAGTTTACTTTTATCTTGTTTTTTTTTTTATTCTTATCAATTTTATCTTGAGGCAGAGTCTCACTCTGTTGCCCAGGCTAGAGTGCCACAGCATCAGCCTAGCTCCCAGCAACCTCCAACTCCTGAGTTCAAGCGATCCTCCTGCATCAGCCTTCTGAGTAGCTGGGACTATGGGTGCCCACCACAACGCCTGGCTAATTTTTTTGATTTTAGTACAGGTAGAGTCTTGCTGTTGATCAGACTGGTCATAAACTTCTGAGCTCAAGAAACCCACCCACCTCAGCCTTTCAGAGTGCTAGGACTACAGGCATGAGCCACCGCACCTGCCCTTACCACGGGCAGCACATCCCTGAGAGGGCAATACATCTGATTACACACCTAACATGAAGAACAGGTCCAATCCTGGCTTCAATCCCGGCTCTGCCACTGTGTATTAGCTGTGGTATCTTGGGCATGTCACCTGTCACCCTGAGTCACGGTGCCTTTCTCAGAATAATTGGGGATAGTCATGCTTGACTCACACAGTTCTCTGGAGGTATAAGTGAGGTCCTGGGAGGGCTAACAAGGTCCAGGAAAAGCCTGTTGATGGTGGTTATTGATCGGATTAAAAAGCAAGCACTGGAATCTGTTTTTGTTTGATTCACTCATTTCTCAAATATTTATTGAGAGCCTTCTGTGTGCCAGGCCATCTGGATGCTGTCATAACACAAAGGACAGAAAATTTCTTCTGTAAAAAGTCAGGCAATAGACTGACTCATAGTGGCTTATACCTGTAATCCTACCACTTTGGGAGGCTGAAGCAGGAGGATTGCTTGAGGCTAGGAGTTTAAGACCAGTGGGGGCAACATAGTAAGACCCCATCTCTACAGAAATTTTTTTTAAACTTAGCCAGAGCTGGTCTCTTTAAAAAAAAAAAGTCAGGGGTGGGTAAGTATCTTAGGCTTTGTAGGATATAGGTTGTCACAAGAATTCAACTCTGCCATTATAGAGTAAAATCTGCCTTAAACAAGACATAAATAAAGGGACATGTATGTGTTCCAGTGACACTTTACAAAAACAGTAGCTGGTCCACAGATCATAGTCTGCTAACCCCTGACCAAGCTACTAGATATACCTCAAAGAAAAAAATAGCTGTGGTTCTTACCTCATAAAACTTCCCATCTGCATTTAATTTATTTTCCTTAAGTTAAAAAGAAAAGTATTTAACACCTTCTCCCCCTTCTCTGTATCACTGAGGCAGTAAAGGATAACTTTGGAACCAGATCTTCTGAGTTCCAATCCTTGCTAGCCACTGGCTGGTATGTGACCTTGGCTAGCTTCTTAACCTCTCTGTGTGTGCTTCAGTTTCTCTGTCTACCAAATGAGGTGATAATAATAAGTCCTCAAGGGATGTCATAGGAATTGAATGAAAGAGTTTTCAGGCTTGGTGCCCATAGCTCAGTGGTTGGGGTGCCAGCAACATGCACTGGGGCTGATGGTTCGAACCCAGCCTAGGCCTGCTAAACAACAATGACAACAACAAAATATAAAAATAGCCAGGCCTTGTGGCAGGTGCCTGCAGTTCCAGCTACTTGAGAGGCTGAGGCAAGAGAATCGCTTGAGCCCAAGAGTTTGAGACTGCTGTGAGCTGTGACGCCATGGCACTCTACTGAGGACCACATAGTGAAACTCTGTTTCAAAAAAAAAAAGAAAGAGTTTTCAAACATCTAATGTTTATTGTGCACCAAAGATACACAGGTACCAGGAAAATGATTATCCTAGTGACACTTCACTCCCACACCCCAGTGTAGGAGAATCATCCCACTTGAAAAATGAGGAAATAAAAACTCATGGAGGTGACACACAACTGGTAATTTAAACCACCCAGATTTTACCCCACATCTGTCTGGCTCAAGAGCAGGAACCCTCGATCACTATGGTTAGAAGTCTGCCTACATATGTGTACTAAACAGATGCATTTCTCCCTGATTTTCAGGGGAAATAGCCAGCACTCATGTTTTGGATTTTTCCAAGTTCAAAACATCAAATAAAAGAAGCGAAGCAAGACAAGAATGCCCACTTTCACCTCTTCTATTGATTATTGTACTGGAAGGCCTCACCAGGGCACTTAGGTAAGAAGAAGTAAAAGGCATTCAAACTGAAAAAGAGGAAGCCAAATTATTACTGTTTGCTGATGATATGACTTTATATGTAGAAAAACCTAAAGACTCCACAAAAAAATTCTTAGATTTTGTAAATGAACTCAGTAAATTTCAAGATTAAAAAAAAAAATTCAATATACAAAAAATAAGGAGTGTTTCTATATACCAATAACAATCTAGCTAAGAACAAAATCAGGAAGGCAATCCTAATTGCAACAGCTACACAAACAAAAATACCCAGGAGTATATATATTTAACCAAAGAGGTGACAGATTGTTACAAAAAAAACTACAAAACACTGATGAAAAAAATTGTAGATGACACAAATAAATGGAAAAACACTCCATGCTCAAGAGCTGAAGGAATCAATATCTTTAAAATGACCATACCACAACAAGCAATCACAGATTCAACGAAATCCCTATCAAAATACCAACATCATCCTTTGTAGAATTAGAAAAAAATACTAGTATTCATATGGAACCAAAAAAGAGTTCAAATAGCCACGCAATTCTAAGCAAAAATAACAAAGCTGGAGGCATCACATTACCTGACTTCAAAATACACTGCAAAGTTAACCAAAACAGCACAGCATTGCTATAAAAATAGACACATAGATTAATGGAACAGAATAGAGAGACCAAAAATAAAGTCACATATTTAAGGGCAACTGACCTTTGACAAAGCCAATGAGAACATACACTGGGGAAAAGACACCTGTTTCGGTGAATGATGCTAGGAAAACTGGATTGTCACAAACAGAAGAATAAAACTGGATCTGTATCTCTCATGTATTCAAGATGGATTAAAGACTTAAATGTAAGACCTAAAAGTATAAAGATACTAGAAGAAAACCTAGGAAAAACACTTGGTGTAGGCCAAGAATTTATGACTAAAACCTCAAAAGCACAGACAACAAACAATTAATTAAACTAAAAATCTTCTGCAAAACAAAATAAATAATCAACAGAATGAACACACAACCTTCAGAATGAGAGAAAATATCTGCAAACTATATATCCAATAGTGAAATAATATCCAGAATTTATAAGGAACTCAACTCAAAAAGAAAAGAAACAAATAATCCCATTAAAAAGTGGGCAAAGGACCTGAATAGACAGTTTTCAAAAGAAGACATCCAAATGACCAACATGCATATGAAAAAATGCTCAATGTCACCAAGCAAATCAAAACTACAATGAAGCTGGGTGTGGTAGCTCACACCTATAATCCTAGCACTCTGGATTGCCTGAGCTCAGGAGTTCAATACCAGATGAGCAAGAGCAGGACGCCGGTCTCTATTAAAAATAGAAAAACTAGCCCTAGTTGGGCATAGTGTCGGGCACCTGTAGTCACAGCTCCTAGAGAGCCTAAGGTAACAGGATGCCTTGAGCCCAGGAGTTTGATGTTGCTATGAGCTATTAATACAATGTCACAGCACTCTACCCAGGGTGACAGAATGAGACTCTGTCTCAAAAAAACAAAAACAAAACAAAAAAACGCTATGAGATATCATCTTACACCTGTCAGAATGACTATTAATAAGCAGATAATACATATTAAAAAAAAAAAAGAAAAGAAATAAATACATTTTTTTAAAAAGGAAAAAAGACGATAAATATCAGATGTGGCAGGGTGGGGGGAAGTGAGGGAGTGTAATGAGAAATTACTTAATGGGTACAATGTACCTGATTCAAGTGATGGAGACACTAAAAGCCCTGACCTCACCAATATACAACATATCCATGTAACAAAATTACACTTGTTCCCCCCAAATAGATACAAATTTTTTTTTTAAATAGTCACATTATAAGAAGACCGTATGAGATTGTGAGATGGGAGAGATTGTGAGATGGGAGATATTGTTGTTGGGAAATGCAATCTGCTCCAAGATTCTGGGGCAAGGGTGACCTTTTCCCAGCTTCCTGGGATATACGCCAGTTGGTCCCCATCATTCTGGTTTCATGCCCTTTGCCTGACTTAGGCATGTAATGTGATTACAGCTAGTGAGATGTGAGGAGACATCCCCTGGAATCTTTAGAGAAAGGTATTTTTGCTCTGAAAAAAGAATCCCACCAAAGAAATTGGAGCCTCTTCTTTGAAACATTACATTGCATCTGAAAATGATGTCTGCACTGGGAGAGTCATCCTGTCACCATTAGGTGACATTTATCTTAACGATAAATATAAGAAGAACACTGGTCTGGGTGAAGTTGTCAAGGCCCCGAATTAATCCTGGAGTCATTGTTACTTCGGACAATACCTTTTCTTTATTGTTGAAGCCAGTCAAATCAGAATTTTTTCGTAGTTGTTGCCACAAGAAAAGCATCCAGATTGATATGAATAGGTACTATTTTTTGAGCATTTACGGTCCCTTCACAGGCCATGGTGCTACAGCTCTGCCACTGGCCTAAGTAGTGAACATTCCCTATCAGATCTTCACAGCCACCCTCGCAGCGGCCCCCATTACTAACCTCACTTTACAGATGGGGAAATTCCAGCTGAAAGACAATATGAAAATTGTCCAGAGTCCCATAAGTCATGGAAGAACTGGGATTTGGACCAGGCGTGTGAGCCCTTGTGTGTCAAGATTGTCCCATACAACGACCTCCCTTAACCATCTACAAGCTGTCTGCTCCCTTCCCCTCCATTCAAAACCTCACTCATATTTACAAATTGATTCAGAGAGCAGCTGTTGCACCCACGAATTTATGAATCAGATCTACTGGAAGCAATTGCAATCTTCGAACAATTCTGTGAAGATACTTAAGAGACAGCCTCTGAAATCCAAACTAGATGTGATTTACCCCCAAGGATAGCAATTTAAGCTCCAGATGGAGTAGAAAAATGAAATTTGCAAAAGAGAGCTCTCTTTGCTTTGAAACACCCTACACCTGCCTCCCAAAAGGAAGATCCAAATTTAGTTCAAGCACTGCTTGCAGAATTTTTTGTTGTTGTTTGTTTGTTTGTGATAGCAATCTTAAAACACAGCATTTAGTGCTTTGCTCCAGTGCTTAATGCACACCTTTCAGAGGACAACAAGTTTTCCTGGGGGAAAACAACTGAGGAAACCCAGTTGTTTAATTTATACCCAGAGAATCTAGAAAAAGCCACAGAGACAAAGGCATCATTCGACAAAACCAAGGAAACCAAGTAGATATTTAATGAGATCAATTTTACCAACAAGGCAGAAACTCACACATGCTGATGATGTTGGACAACATGAGCCTTTGTTGTGGGGTCAAGAAAAATATCAGGGATGGTACACAGTGTGATATAAAATTTATATTGCCTCGTGGTTTAGTCTAGTAACCATCATTTCAAACTCTGGGCTTTATAAGCTTCATTTATTTATGTAACTCTCACCTCACTCTCACAGTATGTCCGTGTTTGACTTCACAGTCAGAACACTCCAGTTTATATCTGAACAAAATCCAATTTTAAAAGTTGTTTTAAAAATCCTTCTTCCTCTAAGCAGCATAAGGTGATCTGTGAAAATGGTTCATCATTTACCCTGACCCAGAAAACCCCCGATGCACGTCAAGAGTTTCAAATGTTCGTGTTCACTTTAAGAACACACGTGAAACTGTCCAGACCATCAAGGGTAGGCATGTACGAAAAGCCACCAAGTATCTAAAAGTTGTCCCTTTAAAGAAACAGTGTGTGCCATTCCAACTTTACAATGGGGGAGTTGGTAGGCGTGCCCAGACCAAACAGTGGGGCTGGACACAGGGTCAGTGGCCCAAAAAAGGGTGCTGAATTTTTGCAGCTCGTGCTTAAAAATGCAGAGAGGAATGGTGAGCTTAAGGGTTTAGATGTAGAGTCTCTGGTCATTGAGCACATCCAGGTGAATAAAGCACCCAAGATGCCTGCTGAACTTACAGAGCTCATGGTTACGTTAACCCATCCATGAGCTCCTGCTGCCACATCGAGATGACCTTACTGACAAGGAATAAATTGTTCCAAAACCAGAAGAGGAGGTAGCACCGAAGAAAAAGATATCACAGAAGAAACTGAAGTAACAAAAACTTATGGCATGGGGGGGGAGGGGGGTGCCTGTGGCTCAAAGGAGTAGGGCACCGGCCCCATATGCCAGAGGTGGTGGGTTCAAACCCAGCCCCAGCCAAAAACCACAAAAAAAAAAACACTTATGGAATGGGAATAGATGCAACATAAAATAAATGCAAATGACATTTTTTTAAAAAGTGTTTTTTGTTGTTTTTTTTTTTTAATGTAACTTCTCAGGTATATAAAATGACCAGGTGTCTTTTGCTTCAGGTACAGCTGGATCTAGGCACTCAACTAATTTGGTCAGGTCTTGGTCTTTCTCCAGGTCATGATTCTGCTTTTCTCTGTGTTGACTTTATCTTCAAACAGGTTCACTCAACATGGGGAGTCGCGCAGCTGTGCCAGATAGTATTGTGCTTTTAGCTACCTACCTGCAATAGCAGAAAGTGAGCTTCTTCCCTACTTGTGTGAGTTTTATGAGAATGTGTAAGGACTGAGTGAAGCTGTTGCAGGTGGTGATTTGAAGATCTTTGGTGGAATTCAAGAGACCAGAAGAATTAGCCAACATCTGAAGGTATCTAGCTCAACAAATGACATGTAGAAGATCCCAGCTCCGTCACTTAAGTACTAGCTGTGTGACTTTGGGAAAGTCACTTAATCTCTCTGTGCCCCACCCATGTAGGGTTGTTACAAAGATTAAGTGAATCAATAATGAATACAGAAGGCTTAGAAAAGAGCCAGGCTCCTGTTACCTGCTCATGAGATCCTGATTGAATGAATGAGTAAAAGAATGAAGGAGGCTGTCCTTTTACACATCAGTCCATAAGAGCCCATTTATCTCTCTCCTAAGAAGATAGTTACAAATTTCTATAATTTCTAGCACTTCTTTGAGATTAAGTTTCCAGCCTCCACATTCAACTACCTTTAGCACATCTTTCTGATCCAGATCACTTAAAGCATCGGGTTCCAAGCAATAGCTAGAATCATGAGACATGCTCACCAGGGCAAAGTAAGCAAGCAAGCAACATTTTACTGTATAGCTTTGAATTTAATAGAGCCAAGATGCAGGCTGGTTGCAAGAGGCAAAATTAAATGGTAACCTTTTCAAAATGTGCTTTCTCTGATGCAAAGACTAGCGTATGGCTGCAACCAGACATTTATCATGTCTGATTAGTAGATTTATGGTCACATAATTCTCAAAGCACAGAAAATAGAAACATGCCCTAATTCAGCTACACCCAATTTCTTAACCAAGCTTCTTAATATGTGGCTGTTCAATGTGACCCAGCCGTTTCCCATGCCCCAGAAACACACATGTCCTATTAAGAATGACTGCATTTCCACTGCAGCTATTTTTCCCTTCTTCTAGGCTAGGGATGAGGGAGGAGGGAGGATGCTGAGGTAGGCTACGGGTGGGGTGGGGGGAAATGACAAAGAAAAGAGATAAAAATCTAGAGATCGGAGAAACTAAAGGATTCCCACTTGTCATGTTCCTCATTCTTCACGCTCCTCTACACCACGCACCTTAGAGAATTCCGGGAAGTTACTGAGATTTGCAAAGGGTATCACATGCTGTGGCCACAATCCCCTACCTCTGCAGAACTTTCACACACTCAGATTACTCTGACAATTGATTCCATCAAATTGTAGGGAACTAAGCATCTATTGCTCCAAACAGGGATGCTATTCAATTCAAAAAAATATTTATTAGGCATTGAATGCCCCAGGGTAACTGTCCAGAAAAGAAAGAAGAGAAGAGAGAGGAGAAAAGAAGGGAGGGAAGACGGGGGGAGTAATAGGAAGAGGAGGGGTCATGGGCCTCTAGTTATTAAAGGCTGGTACCACGATGGTTAGGGTCACAGCCAAGCCTTATTTTTTTTTTTCTCTCTCTTTTTCTTTTCATTTTGAGACAGAGCCTCAAGCCGTTGGCCCTGGGTTGAGTACTGTGGCATCACAGCTCACAGCAACCTCCAACTCCTGGGCTCAAGCGATTCTCCTGCCTCTGCCTCCCAAGTAGCTGGAACTACAGGCGTCTACCACAATGCCAGGCTATTTTTTGGTAGCAGCTGTCATTGTTGTTTGGTGGGTCCGGGCTGGATTCTACCTGCCAGCTCAGGTGTATGTGGCTGGTGCCTTAGAAGCTTGAGCCACAGGCACCAAGCCCCAAGCCTTGTTTTGAAACTCACCTCTGCTTTTTCCCAGCTGCATGACCCTTGATGAGTTACCTAACCTCTCTGAGCTTCCATTTCCTCATTTGTACATGGAGATAACTGCTGAGAGCTGAAAAGATGAATAAGGGAGTATTTCTAGCAACCATTCCCCCAAAATAGTGGTCCTGGGAGAGGTAGTATAAAAAATAAGGGGCTAAAATAAGATGGGGGCAATTCTGAGTTAGTTAATCCACCCCCCACAGTCTTACAACATCATTAACATGTTAAAGGCTCTGACAGGTCCTTCAGAACACATGTCTGTTTAACTAAATATTCTCCAGAGTTTGTCTGTAAAACCCTTTTTGAATTATCAGTTTTCAGGATCCTTATAGAAATTAGTGTTCCATGGAACACATTTTGACAAATATTAGAGATTTATTAAAGAAGCAACATTCATCTCATTTATTAAATAAGATTTAATTAACTTGGACAGTTATCTAATTAGAGTACATAGATCTGGCCATTGGGATAAGATGTGTGTGGGTATGAGTAGCACACCTGGTGCCAAGAAGCTGTCTATGTTCACATTGCCATAAAGGAATATCTGAGGCTGGGTAATTTATAAAGAAAAATGTTTATTTGGCTCATAATACTGATGGCTGGAAGACTGGGCATCTGGTAAAAGCTTCAGGCTGCTTTCACTCACGGTAGAAGGCAAAGGGGAGCTGAGCTGTGTGTGCAGAGATCACATGGCAAGAAAGGAAGCAAAAAAGAGAGTGAGCAGGGAGGTGCCAGGTTCTTTCTTAACAACCAACTCTTGAGGGAACTAAAAGTGTGACAACTCACTCCCCTGCCCCAGAGAGGGCATTAACTTACTCATGAGAGGTCCACCCCCATCATCCAGACACCTCCCATTAGGCCCCATTTCTAAAATTGGGGATCACATTTCAACATGAGATTTGGAGGGGACAAACATGAAAACTATAGCAGAAGCCAAGACCAACTAGGTCCATCCAGGGAATATATGGTAACAATCGGCAGGTACCATTCAGGGGTGCCCAACCATTTTTTTTCTTTGCCACACATTGTAAAAAGAGTTGCCTTGGGGCACATATTAAAAGCACAAACAATAGGGCAGTGCCTGTGGCTCACTGGGTAGAGTGCCAGCCCGATATACCTAGGGTGGCAGGTTCGAATCCGGCCCTGAGCAGCTAAAACAACAAAGACAACTGCAACAACAACAACAAAGCTGGGCATTGTGGCTGGCGCCTATAGTCCCAGGTACTTAGGAGGCTGAGGCAAGAGGATCACTTGAGCCCAAGAGTTTGAGGTTGCTGTGAGCTGTGATACCATGCATGCTACCCAGGGTGACGAAGTGAGACTCTGTCTCAACCCCCCCCCAAAAAAAAAAAGTCCATGTATAATTTTTGCAATATTCAACACCACAGATAAGCAAAGCCATCCTTAGATAATCTACATGTGACCCATGTCATACGATGACAAAAATCCATAGGACATAAAAGAATCAGATCTTGGAAAGGACTCATTGAAAGCTTTTGCCTCCAGGCTGTCTTTATCACTGCTCTTGCTGTTAATTATTATGAATTATGTGCTGTGGCACAAGCCGTAGTGGGACAGAGGGGAAAATGGAAAATGTAATGTTGTATGGAAAGGGGCCTGGCTATAGGAACCACAGGAAACATTGATTAATCCAACATTCAGAAAGTGCCTATTCATGTCTAGAAGGAAGTAGGCAAGAGAATAGATTAAATAACATTGGTCATGTTGAGTAATTTGTTGAAGTTGGGTGACAGGGATGTTCAGGCTCATCATACTATTCTGTCTCCTTTCATACACTGCCCACACACACAAAAAAAAAATAGCATAAAGTATATATTTATATGAGCAGCACATTGAGGAGGATTATACTGAAGGAAAATGTATTGTTATCAGAAAACATAAGCAATAAACACATAAAATGTATTTATTTGGAGGTAATTGTGAATTGTTATGTATTTCTGGAAATATTCTGCACATAGGAATAAAATGTAATGAAGGAGTGAATAGAGGCAATATAGGAGGCTAGAGGTAGAATAATAGGCTAGAGGGGATTTACATTTGGGCTTCAACAAATTGGAGTGGAGGGTCTGATGGACAGTGAGTTCTGTAGGCATCACTTCCAGATGCCCTGAGGTTGGGAGTCCCCTCCCCACGTCAGTTATGATAAGCCCTTGCAGATTTCAAAAATAGCAATTCAAAAAAATAGCTGAGCAAAGGAGTGTTTGGGGACTCTTCTTAAGAGAAGGTCTGGGGTATACTAGGAAAAGTCTGAGTAGACCTCAGAGAGCATGATCCTATGGTAAACTGAGGGCTGCCCCAAACCTGCACACTCAAGAACTTCCCAGGCCTTGTTCTCTGGCATAGTTATGTTCTCTATAAATAAACTCAGTGTGAAAGATGGCAAATTGCCTCCCAATCTCTGTTTTCTACTTCTCCCAGAGCCATCTTTCTCAACAGAGACAATGTTGGTACCCTGGGTAGCACATATTCTTCATTGCATAGGACTGCTCCACACAGTTTAGGAAGTTTAGCAACCCTGACCCCCACCCACAAAATTTCAGGAATGTTCCCCAGTCATTGAGAAGAACAAAAATGCCCCTTTACATCTCTAAATGCTCACTAAGAGGGTAATTTTGCCTCCAGTTGAGAAACACTGTTCTATATAAAATGTTTGGGTGACCTCAAGTTCACCTAGACAAACATTGCATTATCAGCCTTCCATATAGCTAGGTATGGCCATGTAACTGGATTCTAGTCAATAAAATGCGGGAGAAGTGATATGTGCTACTTCTGGGTTCTGTCTTTAAAGAAAAGTAGTAGGTCTCTTTTTACTCTTCCCTCTTCCCACTGGCTGGAATACAGATGTGATGGCAGGAGCTGAAGCAGCCATCTTGGACCATAAATGAAAGTCAAATGTTTCAGACACTAAGCAACAAGATGGAAGGAGCCTGATCATTGCAGAGCTACTCTACTAGCTCTGACCTACTTACCTAGACCTCTGTTAGAAAGAAATAAACTTATATCATATTTAAGATGCCAATTTTTTATTAATGTTTGTGAATCCACATTATCTACATTATTCTACCTGGGATATAACCACCTAGGATAACAGAGCTCGTTCTTCTGGTGGATTTTATAAACTGACATGGGTTAGTAACATTTGCAGCACCTGCTGCACCAGATATTTTCCATTGCTGCTGGCAAATAGATCTTATAGGAAGACGAAAAACAAGAAAGCAAGTCAATTTATGCACTCAGAGCCAGGACTATAAATTCCGTTCCTTCATGGGCTTTATTTCCAAGTGTCAGTAAGTAGATAGAGCTCTTTCCTCACCATATTTATCACCAAAATACCCCCAGAACCTTAGGGAATCACTAATGGGGGAGGAGGATAGATACTCAGGAGCTGTAACAAGCATCATCACATTTTCTACTAAATTCAGTGTTTCAAAATCTCTGGGCAACCATACACCTCCTTTAGGATTTTTGGTTAGATAATGTGTATAAAAATAACATAAATAAACACTGACACTAATATGGCCTTAAACTGCATATCAGGAATTATTCTAAGTTAACTCATATAATCCTAACAAAGATCCTATGAATTGGGATAAGTATCTCCATTTCACAGATAAAGAAACTGAATCATGGATATACACAGCCAGTAAATAGCAAAGCTAAGAGTTAAAATCAAGCAGGCTGGCTCCAAAGCTCAGCACATAATCACCAACTATATTTCTAGGATATTACCTAGTACATGGGGTACCAAACTACAGCCCACAGGCCAATTCCAGCCCTGGTTTTATAAATAAAGTTTTATTAGAACACAGCCACAACCCCACCCCCCACCACTTGGCTCTATAGTATCTGTGGTTACTTTCATACCACAATGGCATAGTTGCAACAGAAACCATAGAGCTCTCAAGGTCTAAGATATATATTACACTATCTAGTCCTTTACAGAAAAGTTGTCTGAGCCTTGATTTACTCAAATATTTATTATTTTTTCTTACATTAATTCACTGTACTCAAATAAAATTATCTTAGAGGAAGATTTTATATCACCATTGCAAGTGGAAACCCAATCCTTGCTGAAAGGATAAGAAAAAATGTAAAAACAATGGAAACAAAATAATATTAAATTCTAGTTAAACACATTCACCTCCCTCAGGCGTTGAGTGTAAGACCTGCTGTCTATTTCCTAAAAAGAGGAATTAGAACAAGTGTAGGGACCCAACTGAGACTTTCTCCATTACCTCATCTGGAAGAATGAAAGGGATTAAAAAGAGAATCCACTTTTCTCTATATGATTCATGAGGTCATATGCCCCAAATCATCATCGGTACCATCAGAAATCAATCATCTGGCAAACTATTAAATAACAGGGGAGCACATCCTGTATTTGAGGAGATACTCCACCAATTCGTCACATAAATCACAAAGGAAACAGCGACTGACATGGATGTCATCCACTCAGACCAGTGACCCATTTATTTTTTAAATTGGCATTAAACAAGAACATCACTGTCACCCCCGAGAATCATGTCCTTGGGGAAGAAGAACGCTTACTTCCCATCTTGATGCAGAACTTGAAAGCCATCTCACAGACAGAAAATTAGAGAACTGACAAGCTCGAGCAATGTTGAGTATCACTGGGGGAAGAAAACAGAGATTGCCCAGGGTCACCTGGCTGAACCAAAATTTAGACCAAAAGTCCCATTCCAGGTTTTGGGATATTCATAAATTCTGACCTTTGAGAAACATATTATCTCCAAGTTCAAAATCATAAATAAAGATGTGTGATCATTTAATGAAAATATAACTGTGTTAGTCCATTTTCTGTTGCTTATTACAGAATACCTGAAACTGGGGGGAAAAAAAAAAAAAAAGGAAGTTATTTCTTACTGCTATGGAGGCTAAGTCCAAAGTTGAGGAGCTGCATCTTGATGGTGAGGGTCTTCTTGCTGGTAGGGACTTTCTGCAGAGTCCTGAGGTGATGTGGGGAATCCCATGGTAAAGGGGCTGAGGGTGCTAGCTCAGGTCTTTCTCTTCCTATAGAGCCCCTGGTCCCACTCCCCTGATAATCCATTAGTCCATTAACTCTGCAGTCCCCAAGTCCCACGCTGTGTACTGTTCTGTGGCCTATGAGTAACCAAGCCACACAGCATCACTGCCTGAGTTCCAACTCCTGTTTCATCTCTGACCCTACCCGCCACACACCCCCTACACCCATCCATGAAAAAAATTGTTTTTTTATGAAACCTGTACCTGGTACCAAAAAGGTTAATCCCCTTTAATCCATGAAAGGATTAATCCATTCATGAGGGCAGACCCCTCCTGACCCAATCACCTCTTCAAAACCCCACCCCCCAATACTGCCACATGTCACATCAAAGATTTTCGACACAAGTTTGGAAGGGGACAAATATTCAAACCATAGCAATGATGCTTTATGAAAACAAAGTTAAACATGATTAACAATGACTATTTTGAAGGATGATTTATATGCATCCAGTTTTTGAACAGAAGCTCCTTACTCTGGCCCACAAGGCCCCGAAGGCTGGGCCTGCCCACCTTTCAGATTCCATCTCTCACCTCTCCCCCTTGGTCATTATGCTGCAGCTGTCCCAGATGACACTTACCGGGGCTGCCTTGTGCACAGTAGCGTCCTTAGAAGCATCCTTGCCCTTTACCTACCAGATGCCAATAGTACTACCCCATCAGTTGTGATCATCAAAAATGACTCCAGGTACTGTCACATGTCCCCTGAACAAGAGGGGACACCAAAACACCCCCTGTTGTATCTTTTCTTTGTTTGAGTGAAGGAAACATAAGTTGATTAGCCACCCTGGGAATGGTGGTCTTAACTTGCAACTCCCCTCCAAGAAAGGTGAGTTTGGTCACTGGGAGACCTCTCATGGTTTATTCACCGAGATGAGTTTGGGGTATACAGGCTCAAACCTAAGTGGGAACAGAGTGTAACTGCTTGGTAGAAAGGGTGAGGAAATGGATTTGAACTTTGGAGAAAGAGTCGAAGTCAAAAGGCTTGAGCCCTTGCCCCATTGAAAAAGAGAAATTCAGTAGCAGCTAGTTCCAATTCATCATCACAAGAGCAGCTTACCTGTGAAAGAAGCCCACACAAAGAAAGCAAAGTTTGGAGACAGAGAAAGAGAGTCTCGGCGACTTCACTTGACACCTGAATCAAGCCATACCTGAAGCTTGTGATGAGGTCCAGACTTTTCAGTTGTGTGAGCCTTTTTAGCTTGAGCTACCTTGAGTTACGCTGTTTTGGTAACTTGGAAACCACAGAGCTGTACACAGCTTGGACTTGGGGACTTCAGGGTTAATGGGTTAATGGATTATCAGGGGAGTGGGACCAGAGGCTTTATAGGAAGAGAGAGAGAGACCTGAGCTAGCACCCTCAGCCCCTTCACCATGGGTTGCCCCACATCACCTCAGGACTTTACTTCTGACTAATTCAAAAAAGGAATGGAGGCCAAGCACGGTGGCTCACGCCTGTAATCCTAGCACTCTGGGAGGCTGAGGCAGGTGGATTGCCTCAGCTCAGAAGTTCGAGATTCCCCTGAGCCACAGTGAGACCTCCATCTCAAAAAATAACCAGGCATTGCAGTGGGTGCCTGTAGTCCCAGCTATTCGGGAAGCTGAGGCAAGAGAATTGCTTGAGCCCAAAAGTTTAAGGTTGCCATGAGCTAAGACACCACAGCACTGAACCGAGGGTGACAAAGTAAGACTCTGTCTCCAAAAAATAAAAATAAAAAAGGAATGGATAAATCACTAGGGTATGTTTATCCTACAAAATATTATACCACTAAAAAGAAGTAGGTAGATTGCTACCTTGCTACCTATTGATCTAGAAATATGTCCATCATCATTAATAAGTGAAATAATCAAACTAGACTTCACACCCACTAGAATGTCTATTATCAAAAACAAGAGTTGACAAGGATGTTGAAAAATGGGAACCCTCATACACTGCAGGTAGAAATGTAAAATGGTGGCTCAGAGCCTGTGGCACAGTGGTTACGGCGCCAGTCACATGCACGGAGGGTGGTGGGTTCGAACCCAGCCCAGGCCAGCTAAACAACAATGACAACTGCAACAAAAAATAGCTGGGTGTTGTAGTGGGCACCTGTAGTCCCAGCTACTTGGGAGGCTGAGGCAAGAGAATCATTTAAGGCCAAAAGTTTGAGGTTGCTATGATCTGTGATACCACGGCACTCTACAAAGGGTGACATAGTGAGACTATGCCTCAAAAAAAAAAAAAAATGTAAAATGGTGCCTCTGCCTCAAAAAACAATTTGATAGTTTCTCAAAATGTTAAACATAGAATTACTGTAAGGCCCAACAACTCCACTTCTGAGTACACACCCAAGAGAATTGAAAGATATGTCTACTCACAAACTTGCACATGAATGCTCACAAATGGTACAGGAAGCATTTTTCATAATAGGCAAGAAAAAAATAACTCATATGTCCATCAACTAATGAATAGATAAATAAAATGTGGTATATCCATATAATGAAATGTTCTTCAGACATTAAAGGGGACAAAGTACTGCCCCATACTACCACACAGATGAAACTTCAAGACATTATGCTAAGTGAAAGAAGCCAGTCATAAGAGGACAAAAATTATTCCATTTATATGGATAAATCTAAAGAAACAGAAAGTAAATTAGAGGTTGCCAGGGGCTGGGGGAAAATGTGTAGTTACTGCTAATGGGTTTCTTTTAAGAGAGACAAAAATGTTCTAAGATTAGATCCGGTGATAATTATACAACCCAATGTGATACAAAAAAAACATTGAATTGTATAGTTTAAATGAGAAAATTGTATGTCATATGAATTATATCTCAATAAAGATGTTTTTAAAAGCAAATTAAAGAGCATTGTGTGTAGTATAATCCTGCTTTGGTAATAAATAAATATGATTTAAAAAAAAATAACTGTATACATGAGTCCCTATGTTAGAAGGCAGAAAACATTTAATTCCCCAGAATTCTTCTTGAGATAAGCAATATATTTGAAGGAAGAACTTTTTTTTTTTTTTTTTTTTGAGACAGAGTCTCACTATGTTGCCCTCAGTAGAGTGCTGTAGTGTCACAGCTCACAGCAACCTCAAACTCTTGGGCTTACGTGATTCTCTTGCCTCAGCCTTCCAAGTAGCTGGGACCACAGGTGCCCACCACACGTCTAGCTATTTTAGTTGTTGTTGTTGCAGTTGTTTAGCTGGCCCGGGCTGGGTTTGAACCCGCCACCCTTGGTGTATGTGGCTGGCGCCATAACCACTGTGCTATGAGCGCTGAGCCCGGAAGAACATTTTAGCAAGCAACTTGCAGAGAACACAAGCATGTTCTCTGCATGCCCCATTAGCAAGATGTAATCCCCAAAGTGCCTTCTAAGGGTGAGAGCCCTTTGTTAGATGCAGGCTGTGTTTGTCAGGGCATGCAACTGGAATAGGGTCCAGTGCACTGTAGCAATTGGGAATTTAGGGAGGAGAAGCAAGTAGGACTGAGGGAGAAGCCCCTGGAGTGACAAGGCCAAAGGCAGAGCTTGATGCCCTTTGAGGGTTTGGGGATGGTCTCAGTATGACCCCTTTCCTCTGCCTCCTCTAAGAAGGCTTCTGCAAACCCCACGTTGCTCAACAGGGCTCATGTGCCTGTGGATAAATTCTGCAAGAACTCAAATACATACTAGATTCTGCATGTGAAATGGCGTGGGGGAAAACCACAAATCATGCTAAGCTGGATGCCAACATCTTAAATATGTGCCTATATAAATGTAGAAAATACTCCAAAAGGATAAATGCTACACTGGTTACCTCTGGGGGTGGGATTGACAGCAAAGAACAAGAAGACTTTTATTTATTTCCTTTATACACTTCTGCCGTGTTTGAATTTATCACAATAAGTGTGAACGATTTTGTCCTTTGAAAAGGTAAAAAGACTATGAAGGGCAGCCTCCTTCAGAAGTCTCCCAGGGAAAAAACAAGGGCTCCTCCTCTGCATTGCAATTAAACTTTGTTCCTCCTCCTATTTCAACACTTGCCACCTGGGGAGCTCTGGAGAGCAGAGGCTGTGGCACCCCATAACTATCTGGGGAATGAATGAACAGCTAGGTGAGTGAATGAGTAAGTGGATGAGTTCAACTGCGCCCGCAGCAACAACGAATCCTACCAGCCTTTGTTCAAGCTCCCCCTACTGAGACTGGCTAAATGACAAGAGCAGCCATTTGGGGATGCTGGGCCACCCCAAGGTGCCTGAGATTAATTACAACTGACGCCAACAGCTCAGCAGCCTGGATGTGCAAGTCTTAATCACACGCAGGGGATCAGAAAGAATGTTCTTTTGTTCACTCTGACCCCAGAGTCTCCAGTGTTCTTCTTTACCCCCTTTTTCTTTTCTTCCTGACACCACTAGCTCCCTAAAGAAAGTAGGGGACAAAAAGGGACAAGAGAAATACTTCAAACCGCAAAAGAGAAAGGGCTCAGGCTCCAGGGCACTCGGCTATTGCAGCTTCAGACCTCAGATTTCAGGAGGGAAAAAACTGTCTTCTTGTATTTTTAGGAAATGGCTCAGCCAGAAGAGAGAATGGAGAGCTGGGTCCTTGCCCAGAGTCAAGATCTGTATTACTAATGCCTCTCAAATCTACCCACCAAGAAGAAATGTTTGTGATAAAGACTGTCCTCCCAGCTGAGCTCAGAAATACTGAAGCTTCCTTTGTCTCTGCCAGGAAGCTGCAGCTACTCAAATTTCAGCTCTTTGGTGTTTGACCATTTGTGTTAGGGCATCTGAGAGATGATCACGCCAATGCATCACTATGTGTGGATAACTAAGAGACCAGGTAAGAAGGGAAAGGAGAATGTTACATGAGATCAATTGAAAAGCAGACTTAGGTTCAAATCCCAGCTTCACCACTTACCTGCTGTGTGGCCCCGAACACATTGCTTAACTTCTCTGTGCTTTAGTGCCTCCTCTGTTATTTTTGAGTCCTCCTACAACCTGGTTCTTGGAAAATTTTTCCCTCCAAACGTTTTTGTCTTGGAATTTAAGTATTACTATCTCTGGGAATTCTCTTCTAAGACACAAAAACCTCTTGAAAAATCTCTAACTCAACCCTAAACATTTGAGAATGGGTCCACTTATCAGAGATAAACAAACCAGTTGTTTAGCAGGGCCCAGGTAAGCTCTGATTGGGGGAAAGGAAGAGAAGGAAGCAAGGGAAAGAAGTTGCTCCCATAGGAAGGGAGAATAAGATTGATACCATGGAGAGTCCTGAGCACATCTCAAATAACAGATAATATAGAGAAATGTTTATTGATCCTTTACTAGCTGCCAGGCATCATTCTAAGGGCTTCACAGATTATCCCTTCACATTTACAAAAAAAGAACATTTTACAGATGGTAAAACTGAGACCAGGGAGGGTAAGTATTATAACTTAATCCACAGGTCATACCACCAGTAAGGGGGAGAGCCAGGTTGAAATTCCAGAGCCTTCAGTCAACCCCATTGGGCAGCTTACAGTTCTTTGGAGGCACTGGGTCCTTGGATGGTGTTGTGGAGTGGAGGATGGGGCAAAAACAAGAGGCAAGGTCAGAAAGAAGTCACTGAAAGACAAGCACCAGCACCTCTCCAATTGACATGGACTTGCCACACTCTGCAGCTGAGATCTCCATCAGAAGCACAGGAATCAGCACCCTAGTTTGAGTGGGTCCCTGGCAAAGGCTGGCCCACCTGACACCCTTCCCCCTTCACTCCAGCTCAATATCCCCAAAACTGTTACCATGGAGACCACCTCTCAGGTGGCCGGAGCTGGGAGCTGGGGCCAAGTGCCAGGAGGCTGAGGGAAAGGGCTGGCCCCACCTGTGGGGCATGATCACAGAAGGCCCCAGGGAGATGGGGCCCGGGTTTGCCAGATGGCTGGGAGCAGGAGGCCAGCCCATCTCCATGGGATGGGTTCCTTGTTCCTGGGGTCTGCAGGGTTCCCCTCAGAGCATGAAGCCTCTACCAGAAAAGAAAAAAAAAAAAAAAAAAATGCACAGCAACACAGATTTTCTGTCTTTAACCGTGTTGCACCTTAGCTATTTTTTGCAGTACCTGCCATGTGCCAGATCCTATGCAGGGGGCCTGGATATAATTATAGGAAGTGCACAGACCAGTGCATAAGTCACCCAATATAAAAAGTATCAGAATCCCAAACAGAGGATGTGCATTAGTTCAATAAGAAGTTGCTCCCATGTTAGTTTTTATTTTAGGGTTCTTTAACTGTCATGCTTATTTTCATGTTAGCATTAATAATGGTAGTATCAATAATACTTAGCAGTTATTTAGCACATAGAAGAAGGTCTTTACCTGCATCAACCCCTTTTATCTCCACTGTCAAGCTATAATGTGGCCATTGTAACTATTATTCCCATTTCACAGATGTGGAAATTGAAGCTCCGAGAGGTTCATTCACTAGCTCAAGGACAACATCTATATCTGATGTACTATTAATGTTACTATTCACATTTCCCAGTTTTGCCATAACAAATTGCTACAAATTTAGGAGCTTAAAACAATCAGCTCTGGAAGTTAGAAGTCCAAAATCAGTTACACTGGCTAAAGTCAAGGTGTCAGGAGAACTAGTTTGTTCTAGAAGCTCTGAGGGGAGAATCCATTTCCTTCCTGCTTCCACCTTCTAGAAGGCTGCAGGCATTCTTTGGCCCCAGCCTCCTCCATGATCTGCAAAGTGCATCACCCTAATTTCTGCTTCTGTCTTCACATCTTCTCTTCACTCTGACTGTTCACGAGAATCTTTGTAACTACATTGGGCCCCCCTGGCTAATCCAGGATAATCTCCCCATCTCAAAATCTTTTACTTAATCACATCCACAAAGTACCTTTTGCTATGAAAGGTAACAGATTTATAGGTTCCAGGATTAGGTCATGGACATCGTTGGCCATTATTCAGCCAATCACAGCTGTTTAGTGGCAGAGCCAGGATCCAAATCCCCAGATCTGACTACAGAGTCCATCGTGTGAACCACCAGGCAAGAACATCCTTCACACTTCATTCCCAGAGAGGTGAATGCCTAGGGCTCTCCAACCACAACACAGGAGGGAGGGGAAGGGGAGGGCGTCTCCTAGAGTCCACTCCTAAAAATCCCAGACAGCCTTTGGAGTTAGACAGTCTTGAACATCCATCTCCACATGACTGGTACCAGCACTGCGACCCTGGGCATGCACCTTGCCCTTTCTAAGTCTCAGTTTCCCCATCTGTAAAATGGGTGTGATTAGATCCACCTCACAGAGTTGTTGTGCAGGTTGAATAAGATTACACAGAGAAAGGGCATAATACAGACTCAGTGCAGAGTTGGAGCTCAATAGATGGGAATTCTTGTTATCATCATCATCCTTATTATTGAAAAGGTAGAACTTAGTCACCAGCCAGCCCCTCCTGAACAACCCTGCTTATACTTAGATGTACTCTTTGGACTTCTCCCTGAATACCTTAGTATTTAAAAAGTAAAATTCGGCCAGGCATGGTGCCTCATGCTTGTAATCCTAGCACTCTGGGAGACAGAGGTGGGTGAATTGCTTGAGCTCACAAGTTCAAGAGCAGCCTGAGCAACAGTGAGACCTTGTCTCTACTAAAAGAAAGAAAGAAAGAAAGAAAGAAAGAAAGAAAGAAAGAAAGAAAGAAAGAAAGAAAGACTGAGGCAAGAGGATCGCTTGAGCCCAAGAGTTTGAGGTTGCTATGAGTTATAATCCCACGGCACTCTACCAATAGTGACAAAGTCAGACCCTGCCTCAAAAAAAATAAAATAGAATAGAATAAAATAAAATAAAATAAAATAAAATAAAATAAAATAAAATAAAATAAAATAATAAAATAAATATTGGCTTGGCACCCGTAGCACAGTGATTATGGCGCCAGCCACATACACCAAGTCTGGCAGGTCTAAACCCAGCCCGGGCCAGCTAAACAACAATGACAACTGCAACAGAAAAATAGCCAGGTGTTGAGGCTGCAGGCACCTGTAGTCCCAGCTACTTGGGAAGCTGAGGCAAGAGAATCACTTAAGCCCAAGAGTTTGAGGTTGCTGTGAGCTGTGATGCCACAGCACTCTACCGAGGGCAACAAAGTAAGACTCTGCCTCAAAAAAAATAGAAATAAATAAATAATAAAATAAAATTAAATAAATAAAAAGAAGAACTTTCTCCTAAGGCCCAGACACTCCTTAAGGAACCTCAGGGATGAACTGAGAGAATCCCAATCACAGGTGAAAAGTTGAACAGAATGAATGTAAGGTGCTAACAACTTCTGGGAGAAAGAACAATTCCCCATGCCCAACCTGTTAAATGGGCATTTGTTCTCAGGAGCAGAGTAATAGTGCACTTAACCCCAATTACACCAACGGAGCCTTTCAAAAGCCAGATATGTGATGTGGAAAATAAAGCAAGAAGCATCAGGACTTATTTCAGCATGAAAATGCACTAAAGTCTGTAATTAAAAGCCTCCTGGAGTATTTGCAAATGAATAGCCCACCCCCCTAAGAAATATTTTGACAAGCTGTGCTGAATTATTCAATAGACATTGCTCCTTATTTAAAGCAGAGCGTGGGTTGGCAAGAGGCTGTTTTGCTTCCACTTTATTTCTTTACTGGACTCTTTATAATCTGGATTTCATTACGGTTCCAAGAACGCTGCAGAGCAGGAGAAATGTGGGAGCGACCACTATGATTCTGGCGGATGTGTCTATATTTGACAAAGGTTTTAGCCGCTAGCCATGAGCACATCCATTTAAATTAAGGAGTGGGAGGGACGGTTATCCCCCTGCAGGCTGCTAATTTCATCCAGGGGACTCTAATTATTTTTTTCCCTTTTATTTTCCTTACTGAAACAATGCTAGTTACATAAGAGTATTTCTATTGCTAGAACGCAGTAGTGAAGTAAAAAATAACAATGATTCATGATCCTCTGGAGAGGATGAATAAGGATCTGGGCAGGGCTAACATATTCCCAGATGAGTAGCAAGAATGACTTTCCCAAGGTAGAATTCTTGCACCTTTCCTAAGGAAGTAAAAAGAATCCTTAGCTGGCTGCATCTGATCACAGCGGTAGTTACATGACCGCATTCATCTGTCCAAACTCACAAAACTACAGGGCCATGAACTTGCACTCTCTTATAAAAAAGAAAAGATATAATTGCAATGAATCATTAAAACTGATTAAAAAGTGCTTGACATCTGCCTGTGACTGGCTCTTGGAAGCATTTTGCTTACTAAAAACTTAATTCTCTAACAGCTCATTCACTGAACAAGTATTTTACTGGGCACCTACTATGTTCAAGGCACTGTTTTAAACACGGGGGAAATAGCAATGGAGGAGATGACAAAAATCCTTGTCCTCAAAGAATTCACATTCAAGTGGGGAGAAATAAATTGCAAGTAAGAAAGTAAATCCATAAAACAACTAGAGACAAGCTGAAGTGCTGCAAAGACAATAAAATAAGATGATGGAATGCGCAGAGACTAGAGGAGCTGCTTCTCCAGAGCCATCAAAGAGGGTTTCTCAAAAGAAGAGCTGACGGAACAGCCAGAAGGAACCACCAGTGCAAAGGCCCTGAGGTAGAAACAGAGCAGAGGTCCCAGACAGGCCAGAGGGAAGGTGGAATTGAAGAGAGGGATTAGAGAAAGAAGAGCTGAGAGAGGTGAGTAGGCTCAGATGGGTCAGTGCTTCATGAGCTGTTGGAGGAGCCTGAGCAATGGGAGGCAAGGGTACAAATGGGAACAATTATTCCAGCGGCTCAAGGGACATGTGGGGAGATTCATTACCTGTTCTGTCACCATGGATACCAGAAACATGTGTCAGATTTGGACTGGGGTTGATTTTTCAGAAAGTGGCCTTGGATATACTTCTGAATGACAGGACTCAAGGTGGCAGGTTGGTCGGTAATTGATTCAACATATATTAACAGGCACTGACTCTCGGCATTGAATAGACTGACCAAGCTGTGCCACCAAGCCGAGGAGGGGACAGGAGAGGGGAAGCACAGAGATATGGGAGCACCAGGGAGGAGCATCCAATGCAAACTGGAGGGGACCTTGGAGGGCTTCTTGGTGAAGGCCACCTGAAGGCTAGGAAGGAGGCGGACGGGAGAAGAAACAGGACTCCAGAGAGGCAGAATATCATGTGCAAAGGCCCAGAAAACACAGAAGAAATTCAAGGAACAGCATTAAGATGCCACTGGAACAGAAAGCGTGAAGGTAGCAAGGGCCTGGGAGTCACACAGAGAAGCTTAGACTTTATCCCAGGGGTCACAGGAAGGATTTAAACTGCAGAAGTGGATGATCAGCTCTGCATGTCAGAAAGAGCGATTATCTGCAAGTGGGGAAGGGGTTGGCGAGGGGGAGGACGTGAGATGAGGACTTCAGTGGGAGTCTGGTGTAGTCAGGCAGAAGAGGGACAGCTGGACCCCAAACTAGAAAGGTGGCACTGTGGACAGAGAGAAGAGGGTGGACACATGACCCATGGGCAGGGTGGATTCACATGGGATTGTCAGGATGGGGAAAGGTGGGGTCAAGGATAACCCTTGAACTTCTGTTAAATAACTTATAGATCTACCATGGCCAGTGGACAAGAAACAGTCTCTGAGGCCTTGCAGAAGATGGTGTTTATGAAACATTCAGATCTGGCATCATCTGACGATATAGCTGCAAACCACACATGACTACTTACCGAGTACTTGAAATGCGGCTAGTGTAACTAAAGAAATAAATTTTTAATTGTATGTGATTTTAATTAATTTTAATTTTAACTCAGATTTGATTCCATTATTGGGGGAAAATTAAGTATATTTAGGACTTAGTCATGTGAATCTATGTTGCCAATTGTAAATATTACAAAATCCAAATCCAGAGCAAATATTTCTGATGAGAATTTAGCTTCCAAATTGAAATTGCCATAAATATAAAATACATTCCAGAGTTCAAAGACTCAGTACCCCCTCCCCAAAAAAAATAAAAAGAATTATGTTTCTTTTTTCAAAGTATACTATGCCAAGTACTCGGAAATTAACAACCTCTTGCTTTTCCCAAGAAGGTTTGTGTTTCTCAGGTCTTAAGTCCTAGCATCTGAGAAACCAGTTTCCTAAATATCATAAGGAGTTAACATCTCGATTGAAAACAGAAGTCCTTAATTAATGAAAGAAATAATTATCCTTGAGAACAGAAGTGTTTCCCCAAAGCACAGTGCATGAATTTGTTCATTTAATTCAATAAATATTTACTAAGAAGCTACCATGGGCAGGACACTACTTAACAATATGTATTCAGTAACTATAGCTGTGTAACAAACCATCCTAAATCTCAGTAATGTCAACCATGGATCATTTCTCGGTCATGTATGTGAGGATCAACTGATCAAAGTTAGGCTCACTGAGAGCTGTCATCCTCTTCCGACCCGTAGGATATCACTTCTTCCTCACTCTTGTGCCAAAGCAAGACATATGGCTGAACCAAAGACAAGGGGTGGGCAAATGTAGGATGTCCTCAAAATTTTAGTACAGCTTCAAGCTTTAATAAATTTGAAAGTAGGGCAGTGCCTGTGGCTCAGTGAGTAGGGCACCGGCCCCATATACTGAGGATGGTGGGTTCAAACCCGACCCTGGCCAAATTGCAACAAAAAAATAGCCGGGCATTGTGGCAGGTGCCTATAGTCCCAGCTACTCAGGAGGCTGAGGCAAGAGAATCAGCTAAGCCCAAGAGCTGGAGGTTGCTGTGAGCTGCGTGATGCCACAGCACTCTACAGAGGACTCTGTCTCTAAAACAAAATAAAATAAAATAAAATAAAAATAAATAAATAAATAAATGCACTTCAAAGTATATGGCGGTGCCCATAGCTCAATGGGTAGGGTGCCAACCACATACCCATGGTGGTACGTGGGTAGCTGGTGGGTTCGAACCCAGTCCAGGCCAGCTAAAACAACAATGACAACCGCAACAACAACAAAAATAGCTGGGGATTGTGGTGGGCACCTGTAGTCCCAGCTACTTAGGAGGCTGAGGCATAAGAATCACTTGAGCCCAAGAGTTTGAGGTTGCTGTGAGCTATGATGTCACATCACTCTACACAGGGTGACAGCTTGAGACTCTGTCTCAAAAAAAAAAAAAACTTGAACGCACTGCAAACTTACCGAACACATCATTGGAAAGTTTATTGATTTAATTTTCTATTATATGTTATAAATTTAGGGTTATAAATCTTGAAGACCATACTTATAATTTTTGGCTTAAATCTGACCGAAGATGGAAAATGTTGACCGAAAAAAGTCACTGCAAAGTCACATGACCAAGCGAGGGCTTGGAAAGGACAAAGAATTAGGGTCAGTGGTGAAGTTTAATACACAATGATTACAGAGATGAGCGTGGAAGGGGTCTGCACATAAAGACAGACTGCTGAATTGAAGGGGGTGATGGTGGTGTGCACTACAAAGAAACACAAACAAATACAAAATGTGACTGTGGCATCCATTTCTGAAAATAATCATGAGCCAGGCAGCGTGTTGTTTTCTATGCCTCACCTCAGTTACGCCTCACTAGGATGCAATGAAGCAGATTTTCATTACCCCCCACTTTCCAGATGTGAGAAATGAAGCTCACAAAGGGAAGCGGCTTCACCATGATCACCCAGCGTGTGATGGAGATTCAGTCCTAGGTCTGTCTAATTATAAAGCCTGTGCTCAGAACCTCTTGATACTGACTTCCTGACATCAAATCTAACAGTGATTCAGAGGAGAAAGAGGGAATCAAAAGTCTTCACAAAAGAGAAACTTTTTTTTGGAGACAGAGTCTCACTCTGTTGCCCAGGCTAGAGTGGCATGGCATCACAGCTCACAGCAACCTCACACTCTTGGGTTCAAGCAATCCTCTTGCTTCAGCCTCCCAAGTAGCTGGAACTGCAGGTGGGAATTCCACAAAAACTGCCACAACACCTGGCTAGGGTTTCTATTTCTGATAGAGACAGGGTCTTGCTGTGGCTCAGGCTGGTCTCGAACTCCTGAGCTCAAGCAGCCTACCCACCTCGGCCTCCCAGAGTGCTAGGATTACAAGCACTGGCCACCTTTTGTCTGTGGTCCTTGATGCTGATAGATAGAAAAAGAGGAGGAGAGAGGAAAGGACGGAAGATGGAGGAAACAGAATGAATGAACATATAAAGGCTAAGTTTAAGGCACTAGAGGATCTGCGGGGAAGAGCAAGCCATCCAGTTTGGCTTCTCTAGAAAGTTAAGACCAGAAAACAGGCTGGGGAGTCTGGATTCAATGCCATGGGCAACAGGGAGCTACAAAAGGTTTCAGAGTAGGAAAATGGCTTCAAAGCAAACTGACTTTCTGGTCATCTAAAAAATCAACTACCTGCTGAGCAAGACAAGAGACCAGGCTAAAATCACAGCTAGGCTTTTGGAGGGAAGAGAAATTGGAGAGAGAAGCTAAGAGAAATCTGGTTCATCGGTGCTTAAGAATTTCACCAAAAGCCACACTTAGGAAATCCTTCATTTATCAACTCTGTAGGGAGAATAGAAGGAGTTCGCATATTCCCTTAGGGGCTGCAGAAATTGCTGCCAATCCTTCAGACACTCAAATTCAGGTTGGTGATTAAAAAGCACTTTTTACAACCGAGTGCTTCTCTTTCTTTTAGCTACACTATTTAATATGTCTTCAAATTAACGTAAAACTTCAATAACCTGTTCCTTGAGCCAACTGGAGGAGGAAGAACTCACTGCTCAATTTTTAAAATGCCCTCTTAGATTGCGGGAAAAAAAAGGGTGGGGGCAATTATGTACATAAAAATATTGCTCTATCCCGGCATTAAAAAAACATTCTGAACAATTCCTCTGGTTTCTATTAATTCTACACAGCTATTATCTAAAATTACTACAGTACACAAAGGCAGGTAGAATGTAATGAATAGTTTTTTTTAATGAGTAGTATGGGTGCACTGTATAAGCAATCAGAGGGTCGTGAATTGTTGGCGCTGGAAGGAACCTCAGAGATTATGTTTTACAAATAAAAGTATCCCCAGGAGGCCAAGCAACTTCCCTAAGTCACAGGGCGATCTGGAGTCTTGGGTCACAGGGAAGTAGCATCTATAAAAACCGCTGTGTTTAGAAATGTAAGGTGCCTTTGGGCCTTGACTGTCTGCCACCCATTGCACTAAGCGGGTTTTATGTGTTGTGTCATCTTATCTAATCTCCCCTTCATGGGCCTATGAAGTAGGTACTGTTTTTATCCTCATTTTACAAATGAAAACCAAGGCCCTAAGAAGAGAAGTTGCTTGCCCTCACTCTAACCCACAGCTAGTAAGTGGTAAAGGTGGGATTTGAACCCAAGGCTAACACAAACCTATGTTCTTTTCACAAGAGTATATGCAAGTGAAAATATCAACTTCAAAACCACAAGCTCCCGTGGGGCTGCCCACTGTAGGAAAACAGAGAGCTGAAGGGAAAGAGGGACGAGTACAAAGCAGGTGTAAGAGAAGAAAGGTACACAAGAGTGGCTGCTCAACGCTTAACTAGATTACATGCATATCACTTGCCCCCACTTTTTAAATGGGGTTTTGTGATAACCAAATGACAGGTTGCATATGAATTACTTTGGGGAGTTATGAAGAGTTATACAAAGGATGAATTAAACAGACCCTTGTCATTATTTCATCCAGAAGTTACCCAACAACCTCAGTAATCTAAGAGATCATGAGGAATCAGGAAGAGAGAAAGGAAGTTCTCAGAACGTTCTGAAATATTGTAAAACCCACCTGCTACAGGTGGAACCCCAAATATTCACTCAGAGCCTACTGACTCTTGGTTTACACACAGTTCACATCAGGAGTTACCAAGTTTCCCAATTCCACAAGAGATTCAAAACTCCACCTTAGAGGAAGAAGAATGCTGCTTCATTATGATGGATGAGACCTGGGCAGATGTAGGAAAAGAGAGGGAAACTCTAAAAGTAAATAAAAAGGCTTACAGCCTGGGGCCATTTAGTGTAAGGGCAAATGGCTTTCCATCCCTCAAGGAGAAATCATAGGACAGTGAAAAGAGAGGAGTGGAGCCAGCTAGAACTAGGGGTAAATTCAGCCTCCACTACCTACAAGCTGCATGGACTTTGGCAGGTTACTGCACCTCTGTGAGTGTGGTGGTTTGAAAATATGTCTACAGGACAGGCAAGTTGCTCATGCCTGTAATCCTAGCACTCAGGGAGGCCAATGCAGGAGGATCCCTTGAGATCAAGAGTTCAAGACCAGCCTGAGCAAGAGTGAGACCCCCATCTCTACTAAAAGTAGAAAAATTACCCAGGTATTGTGGCAGATGCCTGTAGACCCAGATACTCGGGGGCTGAGGCAGGAGGATCACGTGAGCCCAGGAGTTTGAGGCTGCTGTGATCTAAGCTGAGGCCACAACATTCTAGCCCAGGTGACAGAATGAGATGCTATCTCAATAAATAAAGTAGAATTCCACAGAGAACTCAAACGTATAAGGAAGAAAAGAACAAGTAATCCCATTGCAGGCTGGGCAAGGGACTTGAAGAGAAACTTCTCTGAAGAAGACAGGCATGTGGCCTACAGACATATGAAAAAATGCTCATCATCCTTAATCATCAGAGAAATGCAGATCAAAACTACTGTGAGATATCATCTAACTCCAATAAGATTAGCCCATATCACAAAATCCCAAAACCAGAGATGTTGGCATGGATGTGGAGAAAAGGGAACACTTCTACACTGCTGGTGGGAATGCAAATTAATACATTCCTTTTGGAAAGGAGTGTTTGGAGAACACTTAGAGATCTAAAAATAGATCTGCCATTCAATCCTGTAATTCCTGTACTAGGTATATACCCAGAAGACCAAAAATCACTTTATAACAAAGATATTTGTACCAGAATGTTTATTGCAGCCCTATTCATAATTGCTAAGTCATGGAAAAGGCCCAAGTGCCCATCGATCCACAAATGGATTAATAAATTGTGGTATATGTACACCATGGAATATTATGCAGCCT
>CAUYPK010118361.1:0-15469 GCA_963574355.1 Loris lydekkerianus
GATCTCCAACCTTCTCTCCTGGTATAGCTCGAATCCTCCAGGTTACTTACTAAATTTCCATCCTTTAACTCTCCTTCTGGACGGGAGCCTCTGTGAAAAGCTGGCTTCAGTCCGCCATCTTGTCTCCCCCCCCCCCCGACAATTTTCTTAATACATTTTGTTATTATTGGGCAAAGTAGAGACTATATTGGCTACTTGGTGAAATTTAAACAATAATTATTTGAATTTTGGAATAAATATATTTTATAAACTGATTAATGGCTCATTGGATACCAATAGTAAATATGTTTGACCTAGGGAACATGTTTACTATGTCAAAGACACCCTATATTTTAAACCATCATGCTAGAATAAAGTTTATCTAACGCCATGAAGAGACAGCTAAATAAACATAGTTTCATTTGGCTTCATTAAATATGGTTGTTTTTATTATCATTATTTTCTCATTTATTAATATGATATAGTAATTAAAAAAATTCTACTAAAATTCTTTTGTGCAATAATTAACCAGTATTTCAACCTATCTGTGCTGGTAACCCACATATTAATTACATGAATTCACATTGAACAGTTCAACTCTGATTTTTAATTTTTTACTTGATGAAAATATACTTTTTTTCATTTAGCATGTTCTTAAAAAGTAAGCTTTTCCCCAAACTGCTTAAGTTATTTAAATATAATAAAACAACAATAATAATGACCTACTATATAATAAATATAATAATACAATGCAATATTTCACATTTATTTTGATTAAGTTGACTTTATAGTAGTTGTTTTAGATTGGGCCTTGGGGCTTTAGTAACAGATATATTTATGATTGGGTAAATTCCCCCTTAGAGGGAATGAGGAGGGAGGGTGAGCATGTCTATGGTGCTAGGAAAGGAGGATGGTGACTTGGCCAGTGCAATGTTGGATCCACCAGACTAAGGGGACCAGCTTCATTTTTTTAGACCCCAACATTTGCCTGCTCTGGTCCTTACTAAAATGAAAATACAAGCTGCAGTGGGGAAATACCTGAGAAGAGAAAGGTTGAAATGGAGGGAACAGACTCTTAAAATATATCTTATGGCTGCAAGGGCTGTGTGGTTAATATATGTAGAGAGAAACCTTATCAACCTAATGGGCTTCGAAGTTAGACTTTCAACATTTTCCCCACGATGAGTCACAGTGCAGAGCTGGTTGCTGTCGTTCCTCTTAACCTGTTTGCGTCTCTTATTTGCTTTACATCATTGTTTTGCCGACTTTTTCTCCTAACCTTCTTTGTTAAACCTTCCAGGAAATAACCTCGCCTCCTGTAAAAGGTCCGGTAAGTGCAGCTTTGTTTTGGTGTGTCCTTCAGGGTATTGGTGTATCAACCCATTGACCATAACACCAGGAATTCCTATAATCACTCCTCACTCCTGGTGTATCTTATTATAAGCAGCATTTTGAAGGTCTTTTTATTTTTTCCTGGAAGTATAGTTATATCAAATGTGTGATTATTTTTTATTTTTTATTTTTTACTGGGCAGAAGCACCAGTAAGTCCTTGGAACACCAGTGAATAGAAACCTCCCTACTTCAATGATGTGGCCTCTGTGGTCGGGCTCTCTGCTGCAGCTGCTGTAGCCTGGTGAGGAGGCCTCGCCGGGCAAGGTAGATGAGGTGGAGTCAGTGGCAATATGGGCGGTTAGACCCTTCCAACTGTGAGGATTCTCTGTGGGTGATTTCCTGCCCACAACCATTTTCTTTGGTGTGGCTCCAGTTTCCATGACCAGAGAGGATTCAGCTAGTGGGGCTCCGGGGGAGGAAGGGGCAGCCAAGGGAGCACAGAGGAGGAGTCCCTTCTGTGCTCCATTCACTCCTCCACAGGGGGCAGGGCAGTATTTTTTTTTAAACTACTTCAACATTACTAATTGGAATGGATAGGCAATTACTGTCCCTCTGGTCTCCTTCTCTGTGGGTATAGATTAAGATCACACCTTGGTGGTTCTGGCTTCCCTGAGGGACTTTCTATAAGCTATGTGTGTTCTTAAAAATCATCTTTGCAAGAGTGAAATAAACATTCAATTGTTCTGTGAATTGTTTTGGTAAAATCCATTCTGATTTCATATCTCCAGTGTTTTTCAGGACTTAGAAGAGGCTGAGAGACACTGCATCACACCCAGCACCCAGATCTGGTCTCATCCCCACATTCACAAAGGCGTGGATTGACGGTGCCTTGTATGGATTCATCTTATCTCTTTTTGTTCAATTAGTTGCTGATGTCATCTCTTTGGTCTATTCCTGAAAGGAGAAAGTAGCTTGCTTTGTTTCCTTTCTCACATACTGGCACTTTTTAAGTCATATCTGATGGAACCACCATTATCAGCCATGTACTTCCTGTGCTCTGTGTACTGAACCCAGTTCGGGGAATCTCTCGTCTGCTGCCTCCTATGAGTCTTATCTTAAGGCTGCAAGATAGACATTCCTTTCGTTTGCTATAAGAGATTCTGAAACTCAGAAATTTTAAATAATATATTCAAGGTTAAAGATCTAGTGAATGGTAGATTCATATTCAAACACATTTGGTTCCATTCTTTTTCTTTTAGAGACAGAGTCTCACTTTGTCACCCTTGGTAGAGTGCTATGGCGTCACAGCTCACAGCAACCTCCAGCTCTTGGGCTTAGGTGATCTCAGCTCACAGCAACCTCCAGCTCTTGGGCTTAGGTGATTCTCTTGCCTCACTTCCCTTGTAGCTGTGACTATAGGAGCCCGCCACAATGCCCGGCTATTTTTTGTTGCAGTTTGGCCAGGGCTGGGTTTGAATCCACCACCCTCGGTATATGGGGCTGGAGCCCCACTGAGCCACAGGCGCTACCCTCCACTCTTAATCTGTGTTCCTTTACTGGGCTAAGGTGACTAAGAACTTCTGAGTGTCAGATCATTTCATATTAGACTACATAGATTGTTTTCATGTTTTTTGGCTTTCTTTCCAGGTAATGTTATCCTTCTTATAGTCTCACTCAATTTCAATGTTGTTCACAATTCAAGATTCCTTTTTCTATGTTTCAGATGTGTAGTATTATTTCCGACTGTTTTCAGCCCAGTGCAAGGCATTGTATAGGATAAAAAATTAAATGAGTTGTTGTCATTAGCCTTAGGAGCTTTTATTTTAACAGCAAAGGTGTGAGCATGATAAAACCTGCCTGCAAATGTCTTTAATATGAGGCAGAATAAAAATACCATTAATGAGACAAAACACATTGTAGGACACAACACCTGAAAAGAAATACCTTGGTAATAAGGGAATGGGGAAGGGATTGGTCTCTCGTTAAAGAGCACGAGAGCACGTAGCACGTAAGAGCAGGAGAGAACAGACATCATTGCTTGGTAGTCTCCACACCTGTGGTGTAAATAGCCACGGGAGAAGTCAGTCGAAGCTCCTATTGAGACTGACTGCTGCCCCTTTGAAGTAACTGGCTCCTCCTGATAGGGAGCCTTTCCTGACTGAGACAATGGGCTCCCTGGCACGTATGGGGAGCCGTACCCCCAAGGAGCTTGAAAAGTGGTCCATGTCCTGGCAGTTTCAAGGGCTGGGGCAGTGACCTAGCTTCCTGGCTGTGATAATGCATGATAGAAATTTACAAGAAAGAGAAGGAAATCGCAGAAGCCTCTCCTCTGTGGATCTTGGGTGAGCTTTGGATTTTTTGCTGTGGTGTTTATGGGAAGTGGGAGCAGCAAGGTTGCTGGTCACATTTAATGGTCCATTGTCACTTCTATTTTGTGTGAACGGGCTGTTTTCAGGGGAAAGTAATAATCAATACAAAAGAGATTCTGGGAAGGAATGGGGCATACAAACACACCTTTATTTCGATGATATTTTCTCCAGACTGTGACAGTGATGCTAACTTCTAACAAAGAATGGGGGTAGGGGGGGAGCCTACCTCTCTCAAAACAGTTGCATTCAGTCCAAAAACCAACATGGTTTTCATTCAATTCAAAGCTAAATTGTAAAATTTATTGTATTGGGAGGTACAATGATGAACTGAAGCTTAGGTTCTATAGACAAAATAAGATGTTTATAAAAACAAATATCCCATGGAAGGAAGTGGTAAAAATCATTCCAGAAGAATAGAAAATTGTCATACTATTTGGGAGGAGAAAGAGCTTATTTCCTTTAGAAGTATCAGGGAAGACTATATGGCAGAGGTGATAGTTAATGTGAATAGTCAACCTCTATTAATTGTTAACCAGGTACCGGGCTGGGATTGTTGTAAGCATGTGTTAACTTATTTATTTCTGGCAAAACCCTTATGAGGTAGGTGCTATTATTCTCTCACTGCCTTTCTCCTTGCCCCTTATTTTTCTAGGAAGAAAAAACAAGGCATAGAGAGGTTCAGTCAGTTGCCAGTAAGTGGCCCACTGTTTGGCCCTGGAGTCTGTTTAACCACATAGTTCCATTCCTCACTGGGTTACGGCACGGAGGGTGGATGGGAATGGATTTCCTGTACAGACCTAACAGAGCAAGTAGAGAAACAATGGCAGGAAAAGGCAAGGAGAACCTGTGAGAAAGATCACACAACTTAGGGAGAGTACTGTATAAAGAGAAGTGATTGTGGATAATGAAGGGAGCGTTGTGTCCTGTCAGGATGCAGCCAGGCCACAGCGGACACTGAGCAGCTCTCTAAGGAGCTGCACTTCACTGTTTACCCTTGACAGTTTTTGAAAAGCCTCATCTGAGGACACCAGTGGGCCACAGGAAGACTCATCTGATGGTCGTATGTAAGGTGGATATGAAGGTTGTCTAGAGACAGCAAGAGCCAGTGAGGATGTGATGATCAGGAACAGGGACCATGACTCAGGGTGATGGAAGTGAAGATGACAGTGAGAAACTGCAAAATTGCCAGTGAGGCATTACAGGTGGATGCCATGAAAAAATTGCAAAATCGTGAGGTACATTTTTTTTTCTGATTAGAAGAGTTTATTATTGGCTTGGCACCTGCTCAGTGGCCAGGGTGCCAGCTACATACACTGGAGCTGGCGGGTTTGAATCCAGCCTGGGCCTGCCAAAGAACAATGACAAGTACAACTAAAAAATAGCGGGGCATTGTGGTGGACGCCTGCAGTCCCAGCTACTTGGGAGGCTGAGGCAAGAGAATCGCTTGTACCCTAGAGTTTGAGATTGGTGTGAGCTGTGGCAGAGTTTATTATTTTATGAAATTGATAAGTGATCCATATCAAGGCTTTGTGCTGTAAGATAGTACTTACATTTCTTGTTTATATATTTATTTAAACAATTTGGCATAATTATTTTATTTTATTATTTAAAATTAATATGAGTGTGCACATTTTTAGGTTACATTGTTCTTACTTCTAAGGTAAAGTTCCAGTTGAGCTGAGACCTTCACCAGGGGGTGTGCTGCATTGCCTCACAGTGTACACATTAGGTGTGATCCTGCCAATTGCCTTCCCTCCTCCTGGCAACTGCCCTCTCCCTGTCCCTTCCACTCCTCTCCCCCTTGGTAGACTATTTTTGTATTTTATTGCTTGTGTGGGTGTGTATTGGTTATATATTGGTTTCATATTAGTATCGAGTACATTGGATTTTTTGTTTTTTTCCATTCTTGAGAAACTTTACTAAGAATGTGTTTCAAGGCCTGTGTGGTGGCTCACACCTGTAATCCCAGCACTCTGGGAGGCCAACGTGGGTGGATTTCCTGAGCTCAGGAGTTAGAGACCAGCCTGGGCAAGAGCAAGACCCTGTCCTAAAAATAGCCAGGTGTTGTGGCAGGTGCCTATAGTCCAAGCTACTTGAAGCAAGAGAATCACTTGAGCCCAGGAGTTACAGGTTGCTGTGAACTATGACACCATGGCATTCTACCCAGGGCAACAGAGTGAGACTTTACCTCAAAAAAAAAAAAAAAAAAAAAAAGAATGTGTTTAAATTCCATCCAGGTAAACATAAAAGATGTAAAAATTTTATTGCTTGAGAAAGAGAGGGCTCAAAAGAGATGTTTGAGTTTTGAGGTTCCCTTATTGCAAGGGTAAGGGTGTTGTCACCACAGTTTTGGAAGCAGGGGGCTGTGAAATTCAAGTTATAAATGGTGAATTTTGTATGTAGCTTCATATAGAAGGAGCTGCCATTGCCTAATTATCTAAAAGTAATTCTGAAAATTAGTCTGATAATAATTGATGGTGTTCTATAGGGTTTAACCTCAAAATCCAGCACCTGAGAAGGAGTGTACCCTGAGATTTGAGGAGGATTATCTATGAAGATGCACAGAGAACCTTGAATTAACAGTTTTTCCTGAACCTTCTGGGCCTTTACCTTTGTGGAGAATACTTTGTGGAACCCTTCATCTCTTTTACTGGAGGACAATAAAGAATCCTCCAATAAAATAGGTGTTTTATAAGAAAATGCTGACTTTTTGGGGTTTCTCCCTATTTCTCTTCTAGTCACCAGACCCAGCCACTGGGGCTACCAAAGGAGCCCCACTGAAGCACTGGGGCTACCAAAGGAGCACTAGGGCCCAGTTCATCTGTTTCAGTGGAGAGTATATCTGAGCACAGATCCTGAGGGGGTTGGATCAAGGGGGCAGAATGTGAAGCTGGATGGTGAAGAACGGTTAATATAGTGATATGGAGCGTGCTCTCATTATACAGCATTTAATTTTTATTTCAAACTAATAGGAGGGTGCACATTTTATATGAGGGTGCAAATAATCCATGGGACATGGTAGTTCACTAGATAGTTTCATGGCTCCTGGAGAGGGACCCATGAAATGGTTCCTAATATACTTCTGGGTTAACTTTCAGTAAGCTTGAAAAAAGTGGGGATCCACATGAAATAGAGATGCCACAGCAACCAGGGAAGACTGTGGAGAGAAGTACCAAAGGGCATAGAGAAGTGGACATGCAAAGATCACTCTAATATGTGTATAGAAGACCAGAACACTCTCCAGCTGACTGTATTGCTTTGGAGACCCAAGGGACAGTCTGCCAAGGCACAGGAGACACATTTCTCAGAAGGAACATTGACGTTGTTGAGAAGCTTGCTTTATTCTATAGACTAAACTAACAGTAGGAAACCCTGTCACAGAACTGAAGAACCCAATGGCAGGATTGGTATAAATAATGAATGTGAGATCCTTGCTTAAAAATTTGAAAAAAAATCTTCTTTCTTCTTGCATGGCTTCTTTCTCAACTTTTAGTTTTTTAAAAAAGTTACTATTACAAGAGTATTTTCTTGGTGCAAGATACTTGTGGGGTGAAAATAGACCCTTGAATTAATCAGAGAAACAGAACCAATAGTACCTATCTATCTATTTAGTTTAAAAAATTAGCTGATGTTGCTATGGATGCTGAAGAGTCCATTGATCTGGAGCAAGCTAGAGAGCCAAAGCTGTAGTTCCGGCTTGAGTCCACGTCCAAAGGCAGGAGAAGCCCAATTTTCTAGTTTGAAGACAGATAGGAAGAGAGAAAATTCTCCCTTCTTTAGTCTCTTCGTTCAATCTAGTCCTTGATGAATTAGATGAGGCCTACCTATACTAGGGAGGACAATTCAATTTACTGACTTAAAAGTTAATGTCACTCATAAACACCTTCATAGACACACCCAGAATAATTTCTAGTTAAATATCTGGGAGCCTGTAGCCCAATCAAGTTAACACATAACATTAACCATCCCAGGAACTCTAAGTAACAAGCACTCTAAAAGCCTTACTAAGACACTTGTTCTCCAGAGGGTGAGAGATGAAGGGTCAACTGTACAATCAAGGAAGAAGCATAAAACTAGGAAAGCCTCCTCAGGTTTTGGAGGAAGTATTTTCTGCACATGGAGATACTTTCCCAACCATTTACTGGTGATGTGGAAGAGCAATTTTGGGTGGGGCCCAAAGCAAGAAGGTACTCTGTAGTCTATCCAAGTTATGGTATAACATGGCTGGTTGCTTGGACCAAATGATCTGGAAGACTTCACATTATTAGAGATATCTGTGAGAAAAAAGAATGCCGTGTTGAAGCCTGTGCCAAGCCCCAACAGGACAGTCTTGGAGTAGAACCCTCTAGGGATCTGAAGCAGGTGCATCTATACCAGAGAACTGTGTATCAATTGAAAAACAGAGTTAGTCATGCTAAGACCCTGGCAAAGAACAAAAAGCCAGAGCTGACTCGGTGCTTGCAGCTCAAGCATCTAGGGTGCCAGCCACGTACAGCAGAGCTTGTGGGTTCAAATCCAGCCTGGCCTGCCAAAACAACAATGACAACTACAACCAAAAAAAAAAAAAAAAAACCCAAAAACTGGGCATTGTGGCAGGCACCTGTAGTCCCAGCTACTTGGGAGGCTGAGGCAAGAGAATTCCTTAAGCCCAAGAGTTGGAGGTTGCTGTGAGCTGTGACACCACAACACTGTACCCAGGGTGACAGCTTGAGACTGTCTCAAAAGAAAAACAAAAAAAGCCAGAGCCACCTAGCATGAGCTAGATACTATCAGACTCACAGCTGAAATGAATTATCAATACTCCATTATAACTTGGAAGTAATACATCTGGTCTTAGGCTCGAGCAGGCACAGAGGATATAGGTAAGTGGCATGAGCAGACACCCAAGTTCCCATGTTATCCACCACACTTGCACCAGCACCTTTCCCTTGGTTCTTCCTTAGGTCTTATGGATTTTTTTTTTTATGATGAGCTGATGGAGAAGAGAAAACCAAAGCTTAATTCCTGGATGGATCAGTTTGGTATGTTTGCAAACATCTACTCTGACTGCTGCTACTTCAGAGCCCCATTTGGTGGCATCTCTGAAAGATAGTGGGAGAAGAAATTCTCTCAGTGGGCACAACTTGTACTTGGTAGTTCACTTTGTGTGGAAGGAGAAATCTCCTGAGGTAAGGATGTGTGTGGACTGATGGGAACCTGTAAATGGTGTAGCTATTTGATCATGGTCTGAAAGGAGCAAGATTAGCAGATGGAGGACGAGGAGGTCTAGGGAAGAGGCTTGTGAATGGACCTTTGGAGGAGGCAAGAGTGTAAAGATATTTACATGTGTTAATATATGAAGGGGTGTCTGAAAAGTATCCCTTTGTTAATACAATTTTTCATATTACCTGGCTGGATACTTTTTGGAAGCCCTGTTATACAAGAGATTTTCCCCTGCAGAAGAGACAGTAAATCTCCAAAAGGATGACTCTGTCAGTTTATGTCAGCTGTGGACATACTTTGAAGTTAGAACCCAAAGAATTTCCAGATAGATTGGAAGTGGAGGGTAACAGAAATAGAGGAGTCAAGGATGACACCAAAAGTTTGGCCTGAGCAACTGGAAAAATGGAGTTGCCATCAAACGAGATTGGATGGAGCATACTTTTTGCATGAAGATCAGGAGTTCAGTTTTGGACATGTAGGTTTGACATCTGCTAGATACACAAGTGGAGATGTCAGGTAGGTATTTGATATGTACACGAGTCTGAAGTCGAGGAGAAAAAGTTCAACTCAAAGTAGAAGCATCATGACATAGAAAAAAAATCATAGAAATGACAAATAAGTCTTGCCTGATAGCCTGAGGGACCTGGGGCAAGGCCCTTCTCCTTACTTGAATTGCTCATGTGTATCATGAGAACTGAAATGTGAGAATGGAGGGAGTTTTGTCATCTTTACAATTCAGATATAATTTACGATCGGGTAAATTTTGCAGAGTATGAAAGCTTGAGATCTTGGGCACTGTTGAGTTATGGCCAGTATACAGAAACTTTTAGCTCTCAATCATATTTGGTACTTCCCTTTTTCTGGGCACCCGGGAGAATAATACTTCCCTGCCTCCCTTGCAAAAAGTAGGCCCTTGGGTTGTGAGATGACTATCACTTCGAGGCTGAAGCATTTCATTTGTGGTGCAGAGCTCTCCAATGTTCCCTTCCCCTGAAGGAATGAGTGTAGAAGCCTGTGGAGAGAAGGTACCGCAGGTGGAAGTAGGCAGATCCCTGAGCCATTGCCTATGACTTGTAGCCTTGAATTTCACTCAGATGTGAGGCAGACTTATGTGTGTCAGGCAACTGAGGTTTTGGTGTTATTTGTTACTGCAGAAAACCATCATTAATCCTAATTGATACAGTCTGTTGGTGAGAGACCTGTAGGTTGAGTTCATGGAAATAAGGACCCGGTCTTTGGAGTAGAATGTGTAATAAGAAGTGGAAGAGTCTAATAAAGCCAAAATTTACTCATGCCACTTTTTTTTTTTTTCAGGACTGTGAAGAACAAAGATGTCTTCCTTCCCATAAATGTGCTAATCTTTTCAATTTTTTAAGAACTCTTTTTCAAACTGCTTTGGGTTCACAGCAAAATTGAGAGGAGGGTACAGAGATTTTCCATTATCCCTTTCCCCTGCTCCCACACGTGCATAGCTTCCTTCATTATCAACATTCCTACTGGAGTGGTACCTTTGTCACATTGATCACATTGATGAGCCTACACTGAGACACCACTATCAGTGCGTCCACAGTTTACATTAAGGTTCCCTCTGTGGGTGTGGACGTGTGTACAATGACATGTATCCACCATTATAGCTTCATACAAACAGCTTCATTGCCCTAAACATTCTCTGTGCTCTACTTGTTCACCCTCCCTCCCTCCAATCCCTGGTAACTACCGTCTCCGTTGTTTTACCTATCTTAGAACGTCAAACAGTTGAATTCTTACAATATGTAGCCTTTACAAATTGGCTTCTTTCACTTAATAATATGTATTTAAATTTCCTCCATGTCTTTTCATTTCTTTCTGGCACTGAATAAAAGACTGTTGTCTGGATGTACCACAGTTTATTTATCCAGTCACCTACTGAGGGACATCTTGTTTGCTTCCAAGTTTTGGCAGTTATGAACAAAGCTGCTGTAAACATCTGTTTGGAAGTTTTTGTGTGGACATAATTTTTTCAAAGGACTATGGGTCAATACCAACAAGGTGATTGCCAGGTCATATGGTAAAATGTATCTTGTTTTGTAAGAAACCATTAAGCGGTCTTCAAAAGTGGCTGAATCATTTTCTATTTCCATCAGCAATGACTAGATTTTCTGTTGCTCCCAGATCTGTGGTGTCAGCATTTTGGATTTTGGCCATTCTAATACGTGCCTAGTACAGTATCTAATTGTTGTTTTAATTTGCATCTCCCTAATGGTATTTACTGAGGACATCTTCTCACATGCTTACTTACCATCTGTAGATCTTTTTGGTGAGATGTCTGTTCAGATCTTGCACTCATTTTTAATTGGGTCGTTTGTTTTTTTGTTGTTGAGTTTTAGGAGTTCATTGTATATTTTGGATAACAGTTCAGATGTGTCTTTTGATCTTCTAGGAGTTTCATAGTTTTGTGATTTACATTTATGTCTATGATCTATTTTTGGTTAATTTTTGTGAAGGAGATATTCTTTTCAATTTTTTATTATAGTTTATACATTGTTTCTGTTCTTTTCGTTTTATGCTGCTGTAGTGAACCATGGGACTTATTTTGATGACATGAATCTACGAATATGTACAATGAGCCTTCACAAGTTTTAATCAAGCAGGTGATTAGACCCCTAAGTTGCTTAAAGATACCACTCAGAGGGAAAGTTTTCTTACTGAACAATTAACCGTTAAGCCACAGATGGTTAATGGAATTTCCAGTGTACCTAACTAACATTTATTAATGACAATAATGGATTTATGTTTTTAAAGCTCATCAGTTAGACTTATACTATACCCCACATATCTTTGTCTCAGTCTTTTTTTGCCCTTGGTGGGTCAGGCTTGGGAATAAAAATTAGTGTGGGTTTGGTGGGAAGAATGATTCTATGATGCATGGTTTCTCTTGTATGGTGTCTTATGCATATTTGTCACTTTTTCTCCTGGAATGCTCTGGAGGGAAGATGCTACTAAGGTTTGGATTAAAGTACACAGTACTTCATTGAGTTTATGGTTGATGCTTTGCAAATATCGGTCTGTGTTTAATCTGTGTAATAGTACAGGAAAACAATAAAATCCAACAACAAAAGATAGAAACAAAAAATTTCTACCAAGCGCATTTTAATGGAAGAAGAATTTTTGTACCAAACTCAAGAATGAAACTTAATATCATACAGTGAGATGGTTTATTTTTTATCAATTTGACTGAGTCAGGGGATACTCAGGTATTTGATCAAACATTATTTTGGGTGTTTCTATCAGGGCATTTTGGGGTAAGAGTAACATTGAAATTGGTAGGTGGACTAAAGCAGGTTGCCCTCTTCCCCCATGAGGGTGGGACTCATCTCATCACTGGAAGGTCTGAACAGAATAAAAAGGTTGACCTAGCATTTAGTGAGGGAGAATTATTCCCGTCTGATACCTTGAAACTGGGGTATTGGGCTTTTTTCCCCTGCCTTTCCCACCCAAAGTGGTCTTGAGCCTGCTGCAAGTGGGAACCATACCATGGACTTTCAGTTCTCAGGCCTCCGGACTCAGCAGGAGCAACACCATCTCCCAGGTCCCCAGCTTGCTGGCTACTCTGCAGACTCTGGACTTGTCTGCCTCCATCATCACATGTGTTAATTCTTTGTATTATAATAAACCTTTTTATATATATAGTATATGTCCTGCTGGTTCTGCTCTGCTAGAAAACGCTGGCAAATACACAAGTCTTTCAACAATAACAGCTACCTTTTCTTGGAAATCTATAAAATTGGCCAATTGATAATTAAAGAAAGCTCATTACCAAGCAAATACAAAAAAGCTATTCACCTTTGAAAGACAGCATTTTCATTATAGAAACAGTGGAAAAGGACTTAGGAAACTAATGAAAAAACATAAAAATGCAAATTACCACTGCTAATTGGTTATGTCTTCAAACACACTCTGAATTATTAATTTATGAAGAATAAATATCTCTCTTTATATATAAGATAAGGAAATAATTACCCAACCTCTCCCCATGATTTGCATTAAGATTGCATTTTATTATTCTTTAGTATAATTGCCTTCAATTTTTGTTAAAGGGGAAAAGAGGAGGAACCAAAGAATTCAGATTTTCTCCAAAGTCCCAAACTCTTCTGTGGAATAGTTACCTGTCCAATTCCCGATCTCTGCCTTTGGTCAATGAGGAACTAAACTGAAGGTGCATGTATTGGAACAGTGGTTCTCAACCTTCCTAATGCCGCGGCCCTTTAATACAATTCCTGTGGGTTGCGACCCACAGGTTGAGAACCGCTGTATCAGAATGTAAGTTACAAGAAGGTGGGTATTATCATGTCTCCTTTACTCACTGTGGTATTCCAAGGACTATAAAAACATTAAAGGCAATTCCATTTAAGGACTGGTCATACAACAAATTAAGGGCACTATTTCTTTTAGAGCAGATTTAGTTTCACAGCAAAATTTAGGGGAAGGTGCAGAGATTTCCCATATATTGCCTATGGCCACTCCTCTCCACCATTCATACCCTTCCCATTATCAGTATCCTAATGGTACACTTATTAAAACTGATGAACCTACGTTGACACATTATCACCCCAAGTCCATAGTTTATGTTAGGGCTCACTATTGCTGTTGTATGTTCAATAACTTAGGCAAATGTGTAATGACGTGCACCCACCATTGTAATATAGAGTATTTTTGCTGCCCTGAAGACACTCTGCGCTCTGCCTGTTGATCTTCCCTCTCTCCATCTTTTTACTGTCCCCATGGTGTGTCAAGCATCTTCCAGTCTCTGGCACACAGGCTAAAGCAGCACTTATCAAGGCCGTCACTGCTTCCCACTTTGACAGATCAATGGCAAGCCCTCATCTTACTCTGTATTTGACACTTTTATTACTTATTTTCTTTTGTCTTCACTGGATAGTTCCTCTCAATCTCTGGCCCTTTTACCTCTTTCTAATATGTGCAGGATCCCAGGGCTTGATCCTTGCCTTTTTTTCCTTTTGTGATAGCATTTAATCCCATGGTTTTAAATATTGTCTAGATATTGAGACTCCAGAATTTTTTCCTCCAGATGCCATCTTTCCCCTGAACTCCAGATCAACAGAGTAAGTCCTTATTTAATGTTGTGGACAGGTTCTTGAAAATGTAAACAACATACAATGAAACCACTATTATCACAAGCTAATTGATGGAAAGAAGTCAAGTTCCTATGGAGTATTTCCGGTCATGAAAACATCACAAAACTTCTATGTAGAAGTGGGATAGCTGGATCATAGAGTAGTTCAATTTTTGTTTTCCATAATGACTATACCGGTTTAGATTTCCACCAACAAGCATTTCTTTTCCCTTCCATTGTTGCCAGCACTTGTTATCTTTTGTCTAGATTTTATATCTAACTGCAAAGTCAGCACTGCTCATCAAGAGTTTCAAAATCAGTAGGTAACAAGTTGTGTGAATCTGAGAACCCAAGGGAAAGCAGCCGGAAGACTATATATTATATATTACATGATTTGATTTATTTGATATTCTATATGAGTCTGTTTATGTGACAGAATTACAGTGATTTCCAATGGCTTGTCATTGACTGCAAAAGGGCATGAGGCAAGTTTTTGAGTGATGATAAAAGTCCTTATCTTAATTATGGTGGTGGGATGTGGTGGTTAGATGACTATATGCAGTTGACAATACTCTTTGAACTACATCTTTCAAATGGCTCTTTTTTTTTTTTTTTTTTCTTTTTGAGACAGAGTCTTACTTTATTGCCCCTAGCTAGAGTGCCATGGCATCATAGCTCACAGAAACCTCAAATTCCTGGGCTCAAGTGACCCTCTTGCTTCAGCCTCCTGATTACCTGGGACTACAGGCATGAGTAGTACAGCCATGCCTGGCTAAGTTTTTTTCTTCTGTAGTTATTAGAGATGGGGTCTTTTTTTTTACTTTGTCTGGTCTTGAACTCCTGAGCTCAAATAATCCACCTGCCTCAGCCTCCCAGTGTGCTAGGATTACAGGTGTGACACTCTGTGCCTGGCATTATTTTTATTATTAAATCATAGCTGTGTACATTATGTGATCATGGGGCACCATACACTGGTTTTATAGACCATTTGACACATTTTCATCATACTGGTTAACATAGTCTTCCTGGCATTTTCTTAGTTATTGTGTTAAGACATTTATATTCTACATTTAGTAAGTTTCACATGTACCCTTATAAGATGCACTGCAGGTGTAATCCCACCAATCACCCCCCCTCCGCCCATCTTCCCTCTCCTTCCCCTCCCTCCCATCCCTCTTCCCCTTCCCCATGTTCTTATGGGTTATAGCTTTCATATGAAAACCATAAATTAGTTTCATAGTAGGGGTGTCGGTGTCGGTGTCGCCGCGCCGCCGACCAGCAGAGACGAGGACACCAACGAAGGCTTCATAAGACTTTATTGCAGGAGAGCTTGGAGCACAGCATTCTTTTCCTCCCGGGTGATTCTTCTTCTCCCCTTTGTCCTCCCCAGCACCACTCTTATAATGTGGCACAGCCAATCACAGCACAGCACACGTGCACAGGGCATGCACAATTCCTATACAAAGCAGTGGG